>WOVY01004830.1:0-14517 GCA_013436015.1 Rhipicephalus annulatus | reverse complement strand
AACTGCTTGTTTTGAGTATGTTGTCTAGTGAAAATTAATTTTTGTGAGAAACCTTATCAAACGCCTTTGAAAAATCCATGAAAATGCGTCAGTCTGCTCACCATTATTAATTGTCAATGCAAAATCGTGAACGGTCTGAACCAATTGGGTACAAGTAGAGTAGCCTCTTCTGAATCCATGTTGAGACTCGGATAGGGCATTATGAGCAGTTAGAAATTCCGAAATATGATTATGAACTATATGCTCGAGCAACTTACAAACTGTTGACAATAGTGATATTGGCCTATAATTACTAATTTCATCTTTCTTACCCTTTTTATGATGTGGTTTCACTTTGGCTGTCCTCCAATCGATTGGCAGCTGTCCTTCTTTCAACGATATTGTAAAAAGAATGCAAAGATAATTGGCGACCCATTCAGCGTACCTTTTGAGAAAGGCATTGGGTATTTCGTCAGCACCACCAGATTTTTTTACATCAAGTTTCAAGAGCATGTTGAAAATTCCCTTTTCACTCACGGTAATGTCAGGCATCGGCGGTAATGGTGACACAAAATTAGGCAGTTTGCCATCATCATTAGTAAAGCAGGACTGAAAACTGCCTATTGAATGCATTTGCAATTTTTGTGGCATCAGTAATTTGGACACCATTAATGGTAAAAGCATCCAATCAGTATAAGATGGGGAAATTACTTGCCAAACTTCTGCGGCGAACTAGTATGAAACTAGGTAATGAAACTGAAAAATATTTGTCTTTGTCAGCTGCAACTTGTGTTTTAACTTTGTGAGACAATCTGAAAATTTGGATTCTAGGTTTACGCAGTCGCCTACAGATCGACTTTTTTCTTTAACCTCTTTAATTTTCTCTGCAAATGTATAGTAGAACGACTTATCCGGAATTCACACGTTTGTTTTTCTTGCGTATCAATGGCACAAATTGTTCAATACATTCATGTACAAGTTTCGTAAAGAAGCCCAAAGATTGTGAACATTCGCATCACTGCGAGAGAAATTATCTAGAATGAAACGAAAGCACGTCTATTATAGCTTCGTCATCGGCTCTGGAAAAGTTTCGAAAATACGAAGCTTCGTTAGCTTTGTCGACTTTAACATTGCTGAGGCTAAGGAAGACGGCCTGATGATCGGAAATTCCTGGCATGATTTGAGATGTGGCGTTCTCGAAAATGCTACCGCTTACGAAGAAAAGGTCTAGTAGAGTCTTACTGCTATCCTGAATCTTGTGAAGCCTTCAACAACTTGAGTAAGGTCAAAGGCAAAAGCAATGTCAAGCATTGCCTCTCCTACCTTGTCATTACAAATTTTGGGGGACATTGTTAGCCAGTCAATATCAGGCAAATTGAAATCACCAGATAGGATATCCGATCATCAGGTTTGACATGGTCACATAAATACTCCTTCAAACCATCCATGGTAGAAGCATCAGAGTTAGGGGGTCTGTACATGGCACCAACAATATACCTAAGGCCGCCACTATAGGCTTTGCAGAATAAACACTCAATGTTGGCAACTTCAGGCATCAAGAATACGTTAAGCGCACTTTTGTAGATTATACAAACTCCACCCACCCCTACTACCACGGTCTTTCCTGTAAACTCGGTATCCTGATGGAACGAATTCACTATCGTATATTTCATCACTGAGCCATGTCTCAGTCAGTATAACAATATCAGAATCGTTAGCAATAATTAGCCCCTCAAGCTCGTGCTTTTATTGACTACGCTCCTACAATTGATGTTAAGAAGTTTCAAGAATCGATCAACAATTTTCCTTGTCAAACCCACCTATCACTTTTCAACTGAAAGCGGCATTTCTTGTCACTGTCCCAACCGTACACTAACGCCGTTTACACTAGCTTATCATAGATAAGCTTTACCTTGGCCCCTTTTTCCTTTTCGTCTTGAGCAGTTTTTCAAAGCATCCTTCGCTGCTCACGGACATGATGCGAAAAATCTTCCGCAATAGACAATAAAGTGCCTTTAAGTTTATGCGAAACTTTTAAAATTGACAAGCTTTTCTCTATAATCCAGACACTTTATTACAATTGAACGATTTTTATTTTCCATACGGCGGCCTATCCTATGAATTCGCTCAATGCTGACCGCTTTTTTAAGTCCCAGTTTTTTCTTCTACAATGTCCTTATTAAATTTCTTTTCCAATTCTTCATGTGTCTCCATTCTTGGGTTCATAAAGGACCATAGATGATATGGTTATTTAGGCGACTCCTATTTTTCTAAGTCATCTACTTTGTCCCTAAGCGCCACGAAGTTTCTATCAAGGTGGGACATTTGGTCTTCTAAGTCTTTAATCTTATCGCCCAATGTGGCAAGACTAGACAGCTGTTTCTCCATTGCCTCCATTCTGTCGCTTACTGATGACAATTTCTTTTCTATCTTCTCATGAGAAGATTGCATAGATGCCATGGTTTCCATTATTTTTTGTTGTCCAGCCAGTAACTCACGCAACGTATCACTTTGGGAGGACCGGGGTTTGTTTCAATGTCGCCACAAAGTAATAAACTTTTTGCTAGGGTGAAAATATAAGTAACAACATTTAGTACAAAGTGTGGGGCAAGGCAGCAGCAACAAATAAGGGTTGTCCACTACGAAAACAATGCGATGGCCGGTTATCACCAACCTGAAGAACGAAGCAGAAGGGATTACTGAGCATCCCGCCGGTAGTGCTGCTGCCTGGCCACTGGGGTGGCTCGCCGGTTCACGCCCTTTTGTAGCTTCCAAGATGGACATGTGATGTGACGTCACCGAAGATGGTCGCAATGGCCATCTTGCGGTGAGAAGACTTTTGATGCTGCTGATACCGTAGTCGGCAAGCGGCGATGGCTCCGGTTCATATCTGCGTAGCAGTTCGGCTTGCTTGATTCCAGGGAGGCAGCCGCCCTGTGATAGCCGAATTTCTTTGAAGCACAGCCAAAACCTGAAGAACGAAGCAGAAGGGATTACTGAGCATCCCGCCGGTAGTGCTGCTGCCTGGCCCACTGGGGTGGCTCGCCGGTTCACGCCCTTTGTAGCTTCCAAGATGGGCATGTGATGTGACGTCACCGAAGATGGTCGCAATGGCCATCTTGCGGTGAGAAAGACTTTTGATGCTGCTGATACCGTAGTCGGCAAGCGGCGATGGCTCCGGTTCATATCTGCGTAGCAGTTCGGCTTGCTTGATTCCAGGGAGGCAGCCGCGCTGTGATAGCCGAATTTCTTGAAGCACAGCCAAAACCTGAAGAACGAAGCAGAAGGGGATTACTGAGCATCCCGCCGGTAAGTGCTGCTGCCTGGCCCCACTGGGGTGGCTCGCCGGTTCACGCCCTTTTGTAGCTTCCAAGATTGACATGTGATGTGACGTCACGAAGATGGTTGCAATGGGCCATCTTGCGGTGGAGAAGACTTTTGATGCTGCTGATACCGTAGTCGGCAAGCGGCGATGGCTCCGGTTCATATCTGCGTAGCAGTTCGGCTTGCTTGATTCCCAGGGAGGCAGCCGCGCTGTGATAGCCGAATTTCTTGAAGCACAGCCAAAACCTGAAGAACGAAGCAGAAGAGATTACTGAGCATCCCGCCGGTAGTGCTGCTGCCTGGCCCACTATATATATATATTATATATATATATATATATATATATATATATATATATATATTATATATATATATATATATATATATATATATATATAACACTTCACGGGTGAGTGGCGGAAAGGAAGAAGAGGAAGATGAAGAGTCAGAATAAATTGGTGCTTTGACTGACGCCATGAATCATCCGTTACAGTAAGTCGACAGGATCTACCACAGCAACATCATGAGCCCACCAAAGAAGATAATCAGCCAGTCGAAATACTCCGGAGCTGAAGACGGCATCCCTGTTTACAAGTGGTTGCACCTTTTCGAACAAAAGCGAGCAACGTCAGCTGGTCCAAACGGAATCGCATCGACTGCATCAGCAAGTACCTCGAAGGTGAGGCATTCCGCTGGTACCTTACCGAGATTTTCGACGCAGAAGATGCGTGGGAAGGCATCAAAACAAGCATGATAGCACAATTTTCTGCACCTGTCAGCGAACCATTCCGCCTATTCCTACACTGCAGGCTCAAAAGAGAACAGCGATACAGGTACTACTACGAAGAGAAGACGCGACTTGGTCGCCTCACAGACTTGAAGACGATCACACAGTATCAGGATTGACCAACGGTGTACCTGAGATGATCGAAAGGCGCCTCGCTGGACTGACGCTCACCAGCCCGGCCAAGTGGCTTGCTGCTCCGTTTCAAGCGGAAGACTCTGTCCACAGAGATGCTTCCCAACACTCTTCAAAGTGGCAGCTCGTGGATCGAGAGCCTCATTCTACGCTACCATGGCTCCCTGCAGGATCGATGTGCGCTCCTCGCAGTGAGTGCCGACACTGTGCATCCGCTGGTTTGCCAAATCAGTTTTCACTGGTACAATGAGTGCCCTCGTCGTGAAATGGTGTCTGCTCTAACTGACAACTAGGGAAACGAAGAGGGACAGCCGAAAGATTTATCATTACGTTTTGGTGCACTTGTGAACAGACACACGGTGACACACGGAACGCAACTCTGGATACAGGAGCAACTATTACCTGTATCAACGAAGTCGCGTTAAAAAATAACTCAAGCTGCAGTTGCTCAAAATTCATGCATTAGTGTCCAACAAGCCACCTAAACCCCAAAAACTTCGGGCCGCACACACATACAGTGGAAATAGGGAAGATAAAGAAGACAGTCCAAGCACACGTTCTACCAGGCATGAAGACTGAATTCGTGCAAGGCGTTGACAACGCCTCCTTTTTCACCTGTCACTGGACTTCCACACGATGACTTTGCTTCAAGACAACAAAGCTCTGCAGAAATCCTTTCAAACTCAAAAGTGGGTCTTCAGCGCCGATACAACCCCACTCCGAGCCATTGACGTCACGCACCTTCCACCATCGCAGCAAGCTCCTTCGAGAGAAATGCTTCACAGTTACGAGGACATTTTTTTCAAAGTTTCAAATGGACTTCGGATGTATCGCGGATGGTACGACACATCATTTCCCCCAAGCAACAACGTCCCTACCCACACACCTCCGTATCGATGCTCCCCGGCAAATAAAGAGGAAATTGTTAGGCAAGTGGGCTTACTTCTCAAGCAAGGTGTAGTGGGTCCATCTTTTCCCCCATACGCGGCTCCCGTCAATTTTGCAGAGAAAAAAAGGTGAAGGAGGCACACGTTTATGCATTTAACATTAAAAGCTTAACTCTGTCACTACGCCTGACTACCAACCTATTCCGCGTATAGACGATGTTGTAGACTACCTGGAAAAATCGAAATTTTTTTTCCACATTGGATATCACATCAGGCTACTGGCATGTCAAAATGAACCCAGAGACATCCCAAAAACAGCTTTCGTCACGCCGAATGGCCAATACGAGTGGCCTGTTACGCCTTTCGGTTTAAGAAATGCCCCAGCTACGTTTGAAACAGCTGTGAAATCAGTTATCAGAGAAACATAACTTAAAAATGTCGTTAATTATTTTGATGATTTTGTAGTCTTCTGCGACTTATTTATTGAGCACCTACAGCACCTCCAAGCTCTATTGCATGTCCTAAAAATAGAGAATATAAACTTAAACTGAATAAGTGCAATTGTGGCCAAGATTGTATTGAATATCTGGGTCACAGAATGTCTTACGGTACAGTGTCGCCTATACTAAGAAACATAGGAGCTGTATTGCGATTCCCAAGACCAAAATCCCCGAAAGAGCTTCAGCGTTTTTTAGGCACCACCAACGTTTACAGCCAATTTATACTGCCCTTCAATGACAAATTTTCACACTTACGAAGCTGTTTAAAAAGAACACACCATGAGAATGGGGTTTCTCATGTCAACAAGCTTTTGAAAACATGAAATTCTGTCTGACCAATGAACCCATTTTAAGAATTTTCTTGCGAGAAACCGTGCATTCTTTATTGCGGCGCATATAACGTAGGCGTAGGTGCAGTTCTGAAGCAACGAGATCATGATGGTAAAGAACACCCCATTGTCTATCACTGGAGCAAGCTTACTCACGCACGAACTAAATTATGCCATTACAGAGCTCGAATGCCTCGTTATACTTGACGCTGTAGACAAGTGGCACTGCTATCTCTATGGATGATCATTCACTGTTCTCACCTATCATGCTGCTCTACATGGCGCAAAAACGTAAAAAACCATGGCCGGCTTTTTCGATGGTCTCTGAGCTGTCGATGTGTGACGTTAACGTTTGACATCAAAAAGGCAACAAAAACATCAACATCGAGGCGGACGCATTTTCGGGAAGCCCTATGGTTCAACTCCTTCATTACCAGAACTTCAGCTTACCAGGATGACCGCCCTCGCTGCAAGTACACAACGAAAACGGGGTCACTATTGTAACACGTAAAGGAATTCGCAAAGTGTACGTTCCTTTCAAGCTTGACTGGGCCTTCTGCAGAAAGCACAGTGTCAGTTCGGACACGTCAGAGTAAAGAAAACTCGGGGCTTGTTGTGATCATCCTACTATTGGCCGGAACTCATCACAGACGTTTCATCCTACATCCGCCACTGTGAGATATGTCAACGTTGCAAGAAGCCGAAAACCAAGAGATTCAGATCTCTCGAGCCACTACAGCCTGCAAAACAACCTTTTAATCTTTTAGCAATGAACACTATAGGTGGCGTTTCAGGATACGGCAGGACAAAGAAGTTTATTCACTTGGCGATAGACCACTCTGCGCGGTATGTCCTGGCGTTTCCCCACAAGAACAAGACTTGTGACGCATACATTTCGTGCATCACCGCCATCTTTGCTGCAGGAAAGCCCAAGGAGTTCCTATCTGACGGTAGACCAGCTTTTACAGCTGGAAAATTCAAGCAGTTTCTAAAACGCATTGGTGTCCACCAATTGTTCACGTCCTCCCAACACCCTCATTTTAATGACATGAACGAACGTATGAATAAAAAAATTGTAACCCGGCTAAAGTGCAAAATGAATGAACAGCCAGAAAAGTTTCGGTCAAACATCTTTCGAATGTCATAGATGAACACAACGAAATCCCACATGAAGTAACACAATATCCGCCATCGCATTTTATGTATGGAATCCGTTCATGAGACACAATTTTAGACGCATCATTGGAGAGTGTACAAGAAGCAAGGAAAAGTGCAATCAAGAATGCGCTTGCCTACCATGACAACAACACGATCATCTACGACGAAAACTTTCTACCACAAGATCTACAACCTGGTGATTTGGTTCTCTACGAAACACCTTGGCACCCGAACAAAGGAAAGCTCAGTTCGGTCATAGAAAGACCTTACACGATTCCTCGCAGGGTCTCTCCAGTGAACTATGAGATCGACCGCTACCTAGCACCGATAAGCAGAACTACTGACAATGTGCACGTAAACAAACTGCGTCGCTACTATTGTCCCATTAGGTTGACGCTCGCTTGGCGGAGGAGGAAACGTATATATATGTATATATATATATATATATATACGAACGCGTTATTCGAAGGTCGTAGGTTCGATTACTGCCCACGGCTGGTTATTTTTTCATGCACTTTTCTTTCTTCTTATTTACATTCCATTGGTTCTAATAACTTCCCCTGTACAATCCATGGTATTTACTGTCTGTTAGATCTCATTAATATTGTGTTACAACACGGAAAAACGAGCCCTTAGGTATACACTTCTTTCTCTTATATATATATATATATATATATATATATATATATATATATTTATATATAGGCAGGCAAGGTGGTTGAGTGGCCGTAGCGTTGCTTATAGTCCAGTAGATCCTTCGTGAGCGGTCACAACGTGGTTTATTTCGACGTTTCGGCTTAGAGTCTCGCCTTCATGGTCTGATGGAGGCCAAACTATAGGCCGAAACGTTGAAATAAACCACGTTGTGACCGCTCACAGAAGATCTACTGGACTATATATATATATATATATATATATATAAATTCTGACGCGCTCGAAGGCGTGTTCGATGCGAACCAGCAGTTCTTCTAAGCGTAGCGCAGTGCGTTAGAGAACTCAACTCATGGAGTTTCTTCTATAGGAACTAGGAGGAATTAAGCGCTAGTGCCTATGCGGTTTTGTTTAGATGGCACTTCAAAATATCACATCAGAATATTCTGGAGCGCCCAGCCGACAACTCCTGCTGCTTTTTGCTGCAAAAATATGTCTGTATCGTGACAGGCCGCCATAAGTATTCGTCAGAATTTGGTGAAGTTTAACGGTATAGTATAGGTATTATAGGTATAGTATAAGGTATAGTATATTATAGGTATAGTATAAGTATAGGTATTAGCAGGAGAGTTATAATACAACATGATTTAACGGGTGGCACGTATCGTAATTAAACTTATCAAGAGACACACAATGAAGGTAGTTGAGGCACATGCTCTTACACCCAACCATGATGAAGTATTAGCGAAAACGTGTGAAGGCATGGAATCAGCATTGAACAATGTGAAAACACAGCATACTATACTGTTGGGTGACTGCATTGCCAAGGTAGTGATGAAGCTGGCTAGAGAGCAGGCAGTGGAGGATTATGGCATGGTGCTCAAAATAACAGAGAGGAATAATATTTGGTGCTCAAATAACAGAGAATTAATAGAATTAGTAGATCTTGAATAGCTTGTACCGAAAATGAGTGAACCATAAGTGGACATGGGGGAGGGCCCAATCGCGAAAGTAAGAACGAAATATACTTTGTACTGAGTGCACATCCATGAATCGTGCAGAATATGGAAGTCCTCGGCAAGGTACGATGCAGTGACCACAGATTGGTAAGGTCTTAAATCCGCCTAGACTTGAATAGGGAACGACAATAAATGATACGCAAGAAGCCAATCAATGAGCTGGCACCAAGAAGAAAAGTAAAGAAATACACATTCTCGCTTAGGGACAGATACTTGACACTAATAGAGGAAGCCGACCACTGCGTTGAGACAAAAAACAATAATCTGACAAAAATTACTAAAGAGTGCGCAAGGGAAGTTCTTGGTGACGTTGTTAGACAAAAAGCAAGCTGTCCCAGGAGACAAATAAGCTTCTTAAGAAAAGTCAAAGTACGAAAACCTCAAACACGACAGGTAAAAAGTACTGGCAGAGTTTTCGAAGTTGATAATTAGGTGTAAGCTATTTATATAAGAATGTATAACATGGAAAGAATCGAACCATCTGTAAAGAACAGAGGAAACTTCAAAGCGGTGAAGAGGAAACTACGGTTAGGCAAAAACCAGGTATACGCACTTGGCGAAAAGGAAGGCTAAGTAACTTTAAATCTTGATAGGATAGTGAAAGTAGCGGAGTTTCCATTCATTTCATTAAAAGTTTGCTTTAACCTTCAGAACAGAAATATTACAGAGTGGTGTGGTTAACCATACCTAAAAAAGTAAGACAAAATAAAGCAAGAAGGTGGCTAGGCAAACGAAAAATATTTGGTCTGTTAACTCCAGGAGTGATCATGTCCGCAATGGCCAAGAGAAACTTAGAGTGGTCCTTGATCAAAACAATAGTGCCAGTAAAGTAGTTTCACTCTTGAGACCTACAGAGAATAAATGATTCGTGACAGGTTTTGGTAAAGCAGTGCATTATTGCAACCTTATGGACACAATCATTGTGACAAAAATGTAACAAATGATATATAGTTTTAATACAGGTTAACTGTAGATATTGCCGCGCGCTTGATCTGCCAGCGCAAAAGAGGCAGACGAAGTGGCAGTTCCCCTCGTGCCATTGTTCTGTTTTTGGCTGCGCTGAGCCGACCGCTCTTCGGACTTTTGTGAGGACGCCTTAAAAACGTCTCCTGTCTTTTTAACGTGACATTTTAATGGTGGAGGTGCTGGGTAACCTCACCTATGCAACAGACTCCTTCTAGCAGCCGGAACGTGACCCAAAACCCAGAGCTTACGCCGGTACACCGTTTCAGTCGGAGGATTCGAGGACTGTCCCCCGAGTTTGTGCCTCACAGTACAAGTACGTCGACTGGTATGGAGAATACTGTTGCTGTCACCGCTTCCCCTGCCGCTGGAGCCGCCGCTGCTCCAACCGCTGCACCCGCAGCTGCACCCACTCATTACACGCTGCAAAAACCACGTGTTCCGAGTCCCTTCCGTGGTGGCCTCTATGAAGATGTGGAAGATTGGCTGGCTGAGTACGAGTACGTAGCGGATTTCAACGGGTGGGACGAAGTAGCGAAGCTCAAGAATGTGTACTTTAGTCTTCTGGATGGTGCTCGCACATGGTTCCAGAACCGCAAGGGCCTCCTAACGTCGTGGCATGAGTTCTGTCACAGGCTCCGCGAAACGTACTCGAGTCTCGATCGTCGAGAGCGCGCTGAAAGGGCCCTCCAGTCCCGCATGCAGATGCCTAATGAAGGTGTGGCTGCATACGTGGAGGATATGGTTCATCTGTTCACTCGCGCCGATCCAACCATGCCGGAAGACAAGAAGCTGCGACACTTGATGCGAGGTGTGAAAGAGCAGCTCTTCGCTGGACTCATTCGTAGTCCGCCTAGAACGGTTGCGGAGTTCCTCACTGAAGCCGTCGCCATGGAAAAGGCGCTGCAGCAGCGGAACCAGTACGATCGGCAAGTGAATGCTACCTATACCACCGGGCTAGGCTCGTTCCCGACCGACGTGGGAGCGCTTCGCGAGCTGATACGTTCGGTTGTTCGCGACGAGTTGCAACAGCTGCAACAGCTGAACCAGGCGCAGCAGCAGCCTTCCACGAATTGCATCGCCACCATCATACGTGACGAAGTTCAGCATGCGCTCGGCACACCTCGTCGCGAGACACCAACGCAGGTTGCTGCACCACTTCAGGCGTTCGCAACTTCAAGTGAACCTCTAGGGGTGACCTACGCAGACGTATTGAGACGCACCGTTCCGTCGTCCACGACACCATCCCCAGTGAGTGGTTTCCAGCGCACCACTTATACCGACACGTTCGAACACAACGCACCTGCACCAGTCCCACTACCAGCCGCAACCCCGTACGCCACACTGCAGTCCGCACAGGTGGTCCCTTATTTTGCAGACACTCGACCCGTCATGCGTAAATCCGACATATGGCGCATGCCCGACCGACGACCGCTTTGCTACCACTGCGGTGAAGCGGGTCACCTCTACCGAGACTGCAGTACCGCCGACTTGGGCTGCAGGGTTTTCCTGCCAATTCACCCCGCCCCCGGTTTGGGCAGAGACCACCAGAAATTGAAGATTTTATCGCTCGGCAGAACGTCCCACTCAGGCGTCAGTCGCGTTCACCGTCACCGCGGGTCGTCGTCTTATTCAGGGCAACGGGAAATCGAAGGCCCGCAAGGACGGTCTCCGAGCCCCCGCCTGGAAAACTAACGCCAGCGACCCTTTCGAGGCGAGGCCGCTGATTCTCGACGTGATGAAGACCTCGCCCCTCCAATCGACGCGACATCGGACCAACGGAAATTCGACTACGCCGGCCGCCTGTATCTCAGCTGAGCGACTTTTCAAATGGACATACCTGTGATGCTCGACGGTCGCAATTAAACTGCCTTAATAGACACTGGTGCTGACTACTCGATTATTAGCGGACAATGGCACGTACCTTGAAGAAAGTGATAATGCCTTGGACAGGATCGCATGTACGTACAGCTGGCGGACATGTTGTAACGCCGGTTGGTTTGTGCACGTCCAGGCTACAAATACGAGGCTGCACGTTTTTGGTCAGCTCCATCGTGCTACGCGACTGCTCCCCGCGAATTATTAATTCTCGGCCTCGATTTTCTTCGGGAATATGGCGCCGTAATCGACCTACGGCGACGCTGCATTTCCTTTTCGACAGTCAACGCTACGTCAAGGGACTCCAACCGCCGTACAACCGCCCCTCCGTGTTTCCGACGACAGTGTCACAATACCACCTCGTGCAAGTATCCTAATTCAGGTGACTCCGAAGGAACCAGTGACGGATGAAACAGTGGAGAGTGCAACGTCTCCCCTGCTGCTGGCGCTTGGAATTTCTGTGGCACGAGGCATCATTGACATTCGGAACGGTACAGCCGAGGTCATGATTACAAATTTCACCAATGAGCATCGTCACCTTTTCCGGGGCACTGCGGTCGCCTACGCTGAAGCCTTGGAGGACGTCATTGAGTGTTTTGCCTGTGAAGACAGTAGCCGCGATGGACAAACACGTAATAGATGTTGACATGAACAGTGCACTGCCGGAAGAGAACCAGAGGGGCCTTGCGAGAGCTATTGTTTGAATTCAGGGCGTGCTTTGCTCAGTCGTCTAAAGTGAGTCAGACGCCAATTACACAGCACAGGATAATCACTTACGACGACGCAAGACCTATTCACCAACAGCCATACCGCGTCTCGCCGACAGAACGCGCAGCTATCAAGCAGCAAGTGAAAGAAATGATCGACGACGGCGTTATCCAGCCTTCGAACAGTCCCTGGTCCTCACCGGTCGTTCTGGTTAAGAAGAAGGACGGTACGCTTCGCTTCTGTGTAGATTACAGAAAGCTCAACAACGTCACAAAAAAAGATGTTTATCCGCTGCCGCGCGTATTGATGACTCGCTTGACCGACTACGACGAGCGAAGTATTTTTCTTCCCTGGATTTAAAGAGTGGGCTACTGGCAAATGAGGTTGATGAGCGCGACCGTGAAAAAACCGCCTTTGTCACGCCGGATGCCTCTACGAATTTCGGGTGCTACCGTTCGGACTCTGCTCTGCGCCAGCTACCTTCCAACGCATGATGGACACTGTGTTGACTGACCTAAAATGGCAAAGCTGCCTTGTGTACTTGGATGATGTGGTCGTGTTTTCAACCAGCTTCTCCGAACATCTGAAGCGACTACGACAGGTACTTGAGGCGATTCGGACAGCTAACCTTACGTTAAAGCCGCAAAAATGCCATTTCGGTTACGAAGAACTAAAGTTCCTTGGACATGTCGTAAGCGCAGAAGGCGTCCGTCCTGACCCTGAGAAAACCGCCGCTGTCGCAGCCTTCCCGACTCCTGCCGATAAGAAAAGTGTGCGGCGGTTTCTTGGTCTATGCGCGTACTACCGGCGCTTTATAGGCAATTTTTCGAAAATTGCCGAACCATTAACTAGACTCACTAGAGACGATACGCCGTTCGTTTGGAGTGCTGAACAAGAATCAGCATTCACAGAGCTTCGGCTTCGCTGGCATCACCACCTGTTCTTGGACATTTCGACGAGGAAGCCGAAACAGAAATTCATACCGACGCCAGTAACGTCGGTCTGGGCGCGGTACTCGTCCAACGGCAGGAGGGAATTGAAAAGGTTATCGCCTACGCAAGCCGAACCCTAACACGCCCGGAGTCAAACTACAGTACCACGGAGAAGGAGTGCCTTGCTGTCGTGTGGGCAATTGCTAAGTTTCGACCCTTACCTTTACGCCGTCCATTCAGAGTAGTGACGGATCATCACTCGCTGTGCTGGCTTGCGAACCTCAGAGACCCCTCCGGACGACTGGCAAGGTGGAGCCTACGTCTGCAGGAGTACGACGTCACTATCGTGTACAAGTCCGGTCGTGCACACGAAGATGCGGACACGTTGTCACGCGCGCCAGTTGAGCCTGCCGCTCAGAGCTTCGAAGAGGACTGCCCTTTCTTGGCTCCGTAAGCGTAACAGACTTGCTTTACGGCAGCGAGCAGATGCTCAATTGCGACCTATCATTGAACATCTAGAGGGCCGCAACGTATCACTGCCCCAGCATATAACTCGCGGATTGTCATCCTTCTGCTTACGATGCTTACGACAGGCGTGTTGTACAAGAAGAACGCAGCCGCCAGCAACAAAACTTACCTGTTGGTCGTCCCCGCAGAGCTGCGTGAGGAAATTCTATTTGCCTGCCACAACGAGCCTCCATCGGGCCATCTGGGCATCACCCGAACCATCGCTAGGGTACGAAAGTCTTACTACTGGCCGAAACTTGCCGCTTGCGTTAAACAGTACGTTCAAGCCTGCCGCGAATGCCAGCGCCGAAAATCCCATCTGTTAAGCCTGCGGGATTACTTCACCCTATCGAGCCACCCAGAAACACCCTTCGATCAAGTCGGCATGGACCTCCTGGGTCCGTTTCCCTTGTCATCTTCCGGCAACAAGTGGATAATCGTCGCTACAGATTATCTAACCCGCTATGCTGAAACTAAGGCGCTTCCTAAAAGCACGGCTTGTGAAGTTGCTCAGTTTTTCATCGAGAGAATTGTATTACGATTACGCACTGTTGCTCCATCCTGTGTCATCACAGACCGAGGAACAGCGTTTACAGCAAGGCTCCTTGAACAAGTTTTTCAGTTAAGTTACTCCACGCATCGCAAGACAACAGCGTATCACCCCAGACAAATGGACTGACCGAGCGGTTAAACAAAACGATGACTGATATGCTGTCTATACATAGCCGTACAGCCAAGACGTGGGATGAAATACTGCCTTACG
>WOVY01004829.1:0-210597 GCA_013436015.1 Rhipicephalus annulatus | reverse complement strand
GTTCCTGAAAAGGAGGAGTTGCAGTTCTTAGACCTTACACTGTCTTTCAAAGCGGAACATGTGTGTTGGAACCTATCAACCGAGGTCCAAGAAGTCTCTTCTTGATTTCAGATCAGGGCACTCGAAATTGATTAAACGAGGTATAGCCACTTCCGCGATAAGGTTCCGCCCTCAACAAGAGTTGTCCCCATCGTATGCTTGACAGCGTTAATTATCAGGTGGCGAGGCTGCGTGATGCAGGCTTTCCTCACTCTATCATTTCTACGACTTGCGATAAGCTGCTGCGTGAGGTCAAGGGGCAGTCCTCCCGAGTGAAAGATAAAGATTTTAGCCGTTCTGTCTACATTCCATATGTTCATTCTTTTTTCGCACAGATTAAGAAAGTAGCTTCTAAGTTCAGATTAAACGTTGGTTTTCAAGCAGAACGAGCTTAAGGGACTTTGCCAGGCAGTAAACACTCGCATAGAAGGCAGGAAGACTGGAATTTATCAGCAGTGTAGTATCAAACATACTATGAAGTTTCTCCCGTGCATGCAGAATGTCGTGTACTCAACCCCATTTTCATGCGGGCGAGAGTACATTGGTCAGACTGGGCGTTGTGTCAATATACGGCTAAGGGAACACCACAGCTCCTTGAAAGGATTTGCGCATTCACATTTGTCTTTGCATTGCCGCGAATGTGGATGCCACCCACTTTTTGAAAAAACAATAGTACTCTTCAAGCACCCAAACAAGCTTTCAAGAGAAATTATGGAGGCATTTTTTATAAATAAGAAAGGGTCTCAATGCGTTAGCCAGCCATCTATCGCCTTACTTGGTAATGAATTATCTTTGTTAGATAGTGGCTAAAGTTCATTCGTCCGCTCATGCCCGGTTTTCTTGGCGACATTGGAATCTTATAGTTTGAAGTTTGTATTATTTTTGTGGCAAGATTGCGTGCACATGACAAAGCCTTGTCGCCGTGTATAATTTTATCGATTGAGGGGGCGGGTTTGGTCACGAGGTCTTCTGTTCTGTCTATATATATATTCTCGTGTTTTCAATAAAAATTTCAGTTGAAAGTAACAGCGCTGTACCGTGTCCTTCTCTCGCTCCTGTCCGGGTGTTTCGCGCTGTTAACCACGATGAATGCTCACCAACTAGCCCAGTTTTCCATCTTGCTCAACGTTATTTCTAGTACAAAGGGCTCTTTTCCATGTTCTAATGACTTCTTGACTAATCCCGGCTTTTTGACGTCGATGATAGCCGTTTACGTGTGCAAAGCAAGAGTAGCGTCTTGGTATGCCAGGAAGTAGATATGCCCTCCCGACCTGCAGTCTTTGTGTGGGTGGATGACTCCGTCTGAGGGACACGCTCGGAGGATGTGCCGCATTTTACGCGCGGAGTGGTGGCAACATGTGAGGGTGTACAAGGATCTTTTGCGTTTAGCTTGTGCCAAAGAGGCTTCCGAAGCGCGAAGACGGCTTCTCCTGAAGGAGTGGACTAAAGTGTCCTACCACGCCACGGAGTTCTTATGGAGTCAAGTTCGACCTTCGCTACCTAAGAAGAAAGAAGTGAAAGGAACAGGGATTGTGACCATGATCGGGGACCAAGTAGTACCAGACAAGTTTCTACAGGTCCTTCAATTAGGGCCCAAATTCTGTCTCGAGCCGCGTCTGAATCAGCTGGATAAGGTCGTCTTAGCCAGGACAGTGGCTCACCGAGCTGAGGAGGAGGACAGACTGAGGTGTGTGTCTGAGTGCGTCGATGTGTTTCAGAAACCGTCGAAGGATTCTAGGTGTTCGAGAAAGTTAGGACCTCTGATTGATTTCTGTGCTAATAGTAATTTGCGCATTCTAGAGTCTGACAAAGAAGGACATTTTGTTATTATTCCGGAAAACTTGTATCTGGAAAAAGCAACCACTGCAATTGATAAGAATTTTCGCGAAGTCTCCGTTGATCCCTCTAAGATTAAATCACGTGCTATGGCTATGATGAATGAGGTTGGATTAACGAAAGTAGCAAACGAAGTCAAGCGAGAAAAAGGGCTCCTTCTGCAGGCCTTCTTCAGTGTAAAGACGCATAAGCAGAACTATCCTTTCAGGACCATCGTCTCGGAAAGAAGGTCATGGTTAAATGTTATTTCAGAGTACTTGCAGACAAATCTCGCACAGCTTAAGCTGGAGGACCCTTTCGAAGTCGCCAGTTCTAACTGCGTAGTTCAAGTTCTGCAGAAAAATAACCCTGGCGGTTGCTTTGGATTCAGCATAGACATAGAGGATCTTTATTATTCCCTGCCTCATGTACAGTTATTGAAATTCGTGCAACAGTCCATCGAGGGACAAATGAATGAGTTAGGCTTCGTCGAAAGTTGCAAAATACCGGTTGCTAGCTTCCTAGAGCTTTTGGAGTTTTACTTGAAGTCCACGATCGTTCAGTGGCAAGGAAGGACAGTTATCCAAAGGGCAGGAGTGTGCATAGGTTCCTGCGTAGCGCCAGTACTAAGCAGCATCTTTTTAAGTTTCGTTGACCGCAAAATAAATGATAACCTAGGTGATTTAGCTTTGAGAATTTTCCGCTATGTGGATGACTATTTGATTTTCGTCAATAGGCTAAATTTCCAAAGATCGATTGTGGACGTCGTGAAGGTGTTTAAGGAACAGGGACAAGGTCTTAGGTTTACTATTGAGGTTCCTGAAAAGGAGGAGTTGCAGTTCTTAGACCTTACACTGTCTTTCAAAGCGGAACATGTGTGTTGGACCTATCAACCGAGGTCAAAGAAGTCTCTTCTTGATTTCAGATCAGGGCACTCGAAATTGATTAAACGAGGTATAGCCACTTCCGCTATAAGGTCCGCCCTCAACAAGAGTTGTCCCCATCGTATGCTTGACAGCGTTAATTATCAGGTGGCGAGGCTGCGTGATGCAGGCTTTCCTCACTCTATCATTTCTACGACTTGCGATAAGCTGCTGCGTGAGGTCAAGGGGCAGTCCTCCCGAGTGAAAGATAAAGATTTTAGCCGTTCTGTCTACATTCCATATGTTCATTCTTTTTCGCACAGATTAAAGAAAGTAGCTTCTAAGTTCAGATTAAACGTTGGGTTTTCAAGCAGAACGAAGCTTAAGGGACTTTGCCAGGCAGTAAACACTCGCATAGAAGGCAGGAAGACTGGAATTTATCAGCAGTGTAGTATCAAACATACTATGAAGTTTCTCCCGTGCATGCAGAATGTCGTGTACTCAACCCCATTTTCATGCGGGCGAGAGTACATTGGTCAGACTGGGCGTTGTGTCAATATACGGCTAAGGGAACACCACAGCTCCTTGAAAGGATTTGCGCATTCACATTTGTCTTTGCATTGCCGCGAATGTGGATGCCACCCACTTTTTGAAAAAAACAATAGTACTCTTCAAGCACCCAAACAAGCTTTCAAGAGAAATTATGGAGGCATTTTTTATAAATAAGAAAGGGTCTCAATGCGTTAGCCAGCCATCTATCGCCTTACTTGGTAATGAATTATCTTTGTTAGATAGTGGCTAAAGTTCATTCGTCCGCTCATGCCCGGTTTTCTTGGCGACATTGGAATCTTATAGTTTGAAGTTTGTATTATTTTTGTGGCAAGATTGCGTGCACATGACAAAGCCTTGTCGCCGTGTATAATTTTATCGATTGAGGGGGCGGGTTTGGTCACGAGGTCTTCTGTTCTGTCTATATATATATTCTCGTGTTTTCAATAAAAATTTCAGTTGAAAGTAACAGCGCTGTACCGTGTCCTTCTCTCGCTCCTGTCCGGGTGTTTCGCGCTGTTAACCACGATGAATGCTCACCAACTAGCCCAGTTTTCCATTATGCCTGAATGATTCTCATGGGCTAACTGAATTATTTGCCCCCTGCAAGTTTCTGGAACTGTAACACGTTCCTCGCAGAAAATGAGCCCATCGACATAAAACAGTTCGTCTTTCACTGCAAAGTAAGGTACAAGTACTGAAGTCAAATGCTTCTTGGGAGGCCAACCCTAAGATGTATTGAATAAGCTGCTGGAAAGTACCATCATTAGCAGTAGCTGCCTGTAACTCATCCTTATTTAAGCATGCAGCAACCAAAGAAATTATTTCTTCTTCCGGCGCTTGTGCTGGCGGAAGCTGGACTGGCAGCCAAGATGATGCGTCCGCTACGACCTTATCGGCACCTTTGGAAAAGTTTCAATATAACAGCCGTGCGCACCATCGAGAAATTCGCAAGGAGTGTCGCCCCCTCGCGCCAGCTGACAGCAAAGTAGTTAAAGCCTGGTGGTCAGTCCGTAATGTAAAATGCCGATCCCAAAGATACACATTGCCATTTTCCTATCGCAAACAAACAAGCAAGAGCTTTGCGCTCCCCTGCTAAATACCGGCATTCCGCCGGGGACAATGTTCTAGGTGCAAAAACAACAGTTAGAAGCTGATCTCCTCTCTGTTGTTGAAGCACTGCTCCGATGCCAACATTGGATGCATCGGTGGTAACCACAACTGGAAAATTGTTATCAAAAATATTTATGACAGGGCGGTCAGCAAGTAGTTCTTTAACCTGGTTGAAACTGGCATTGGCCTCAGCGGATGAATTAAAACTCTGACCTTGCCGGAGCATGCAGCCCAGAGGCTCAACAACATCAGCATGATGCGGTAAAAACTTTACATAATATCCAAGTAACCCCACGAAGGATTGGAGTGCTTTAACATCAGTAAAGACAAGGGCATCAAAAATGGCAGCAACCTTAAACTCAACCGGCGATTACCCACGAGCACTTATGTTATGACCTCAGAATGCAAGCAGTAAATACACACTTGTCATTAAGCTTCATGCCACAGGAATTTATTTTAGACAAGACACCTTTGAAGTGCACATCATGCTCTTCCCGATTACATCCCCAAACTAAAATGTCGTCTAAGTAATAGACACCTGGGCAGCCCTTCAGTACATCGCTCATCATTTTTCGGAAAATAGCTGGCGCAGATGCCAGCCCGAAGCACACTCTGCGAAATCTGTAAAGCCCTTGATGCGTTACAAAAAAAGTAAGGTCACGACTCTCCTTCACCAACTCAACCTGGTGGTATGAGAATGCAAGATCAAGTTTACAAAAAATTTTAGCACCTGTTAACTCTTGTAAGAGTTCCTCGATGTGAAGTGGATAGAGCCCGTCCGCCACAATGGTCTTGTTCAGCTCACGGAGATCGACGCACATTTGGATGGAGTTGTCCTTCTTGTGGACGACGACCAAGGGAGACACCCAGTCTGAAGCATCCACCCCCTCAATGATGCCAGTTGACTCTAGTCGTTTCAGCTCTTAGGCAACTTGTTGCCTCATCAAAAAGGGAAGACGAGGCAGTTTGGCTGCCACTGGCTGCACACCAGGTCAACGCTTGACATGGTGAATGTAATTCCGGACGGTGCCGATGTCCGATGAAAACAGATGGAGATACGCCGGTGGTGCATTCGCTGTAACTGCTGACGAGTCGACGAGAAAACAAGTGAGGGTCTCACCTCTGATGATTATTTTCAGAGCTCGGATGGCATCTAATCCCAGAAGCAAGGTGCCTTTGTCTGTGGCGTAGAAGGAAATCGTGGCGCAGTTGCTGTTGTACGAGACTGTTGCCTCGAAATAGCCATGATCATTTATGGCTTGTTCTGTGTAGTTCTGTAGAACGAGGTGCGAAGGTAGCAACTTGACATGCGAAAAGTTTTTTTATAATCTTCGACGATGAGTAATGACACAGCTGCCCCAGTGTCTATGAGCATCTTGAAGGTGGATCCATTGATCTGTACGGGCAGATGAAGTCCAATAGTGGTAACCGTTTTGTCCACTTGCAGGACAGTAACTGTATTGGTCACAATCGATGTGCTTGGTGACCGGTGGACTCTGCAGTAGTGTGGCAGACCTGCGCGAAATGTCCACGACGTCCGCACCGCGAACACGTCCGGCTCCTAGCAGGGCAAGCGGTGGAGTTGGCCCAATGCCACGTCGAGCCGCAGTGATAACAGGCACCCGCGCGAGCCAGCGGCGAAGCTGGAGAGGTGTCCGCAGCAGCGGAGGGCGAGAAAGTGCACGAAGGAGAAGTCCCACCAGCGCCATCTTGACACGAGCTTGGGGAGGTCGGCCACCCTTGGACCTGCCATCTTGAATAGCTCGGTGAGCTGAGCCGCCATCTTGAATCGGAGGTGACGACACTTCATTGACTTGTGGTTTCGATAACTGTAGCAACGCCCGGTCGACAACCTCCTCCTCCCTCGCTACGTCGAGCGCCTTGTGTACAGACAATCCTTGCCAATCTTGAAAAAAATGCTTTGTATGTGCAGCGATGCGATGCCAGAGACAATCTGGACAAAAGCGAGGATATCCCCCGCCGTGCTGAATTCACAAAGCTTGGCTACTTGGTGTACATCCTGAATGAATTCTACTGCTGACTGGTCTGGGCCCTGACGCAGGAGTTTAAAGTGGGTGCGCAGACATGCCGCGTCCGGTCGAGGGTCAAATATTTCATTAAGCAAACAAGGGCTGCGTCATACACACAGAGGGGGAAGAATAGCTCCGTTCATGCTTGCCAAAGAGAGCATCGAGACGGCAGTTTCGTGAGACGCCCATGTCGTTAAGCCTCGCGACCGGACTGGCACGGAAAGTGTAGAAAAGTAGGAATCAAGCAGAAAATACAGTACCAGTGGGACAGCTTGCACAGGTGCTGAGTCGACAGCACTAGGAACTAGGAAGACTACTGGATGCCCACCTTGACATCTGATGCCCGTGAATTGAAGATCCTCGTCACCGAAATGTATCGTGCGGCGGACGCGCCACACAAAAAACACAGGGCACGGCACTGAAGTGCCGTGCTGACAAGAAATACGCAGCAATCGGTAGCCAAGAAGGAACTCCTTTATTATATACAATGCCGCGCATGGATGGATGAATGGATGAATTGATGTGGCTGTACCCTTTAGATCGGGCGGCGGCTAACGCCACCTAGTTGTAATACTTGGTGAACCAACCAACTAGACTTATTTTTTTTCTTTAAATAGTGAAGTTGAGGACTGGTACTTTGCAGTGAAGGGTTGAATTTTCACTTGTGCCTTGACTTTAGCCACCAATCAGATAACCTCTTCCAGTTAATTCTACCCACCTAAAGTCTATTTTGCCCTCTCTGTGCCTAAACACCAGTGCTTTGAAAAACTCTGCGCCATCATCCTGAACTACAGGGTGAAGCCCTTTACAGAACATTATCAAGTGTTTGGCAGTTTTTTCCTCCTCTCCACACGCACAGCATATGATGTCTACCCTCCGTATTTGGCCCGATATGTCTTGTTTCGCAATACTCTCGTCGTGGCCTCAAATAGTAGAGAACTACGCCAAGTATTATCATAGATCCTTTCCTTGGCAATTTCCTGCTTAAAAGTTCGATAGATCTCTAGTGCGGACTTCTTAATCATGCCCATTCTTCACATTTCAGTCCCCGTTTCCTTCACCTTTTTCTTAACCGATAGTTCTTTTTGGTTTGGTCCCCTGCTGTTTTCTAAGTATTTACCCGTCAATTTTCTGATTCGTTTCCTTCATTTTGTATCGACATCCTTCATGTATAAGTAGCTGCAAACCTTCCTAGCCCAATGCTCTTCCCCCCCTTTCTCTCAATCGCTTCTCAAATTTTATCTTGCTGCTAGCTTCCCTGCCCTCAAATGATGTCCATCCTATATCACCTTGTACTCCCTGATTTGGTGTATTCCAGTGAGCTCTTAAAGGAAACTTATCTATTCTACGATGCTTAATTTCTAACCTTGCTTGAACTTCTGATCTCATGCACAAGACCGCATTGCCGAACGTCAGACCAGGAACCATGACCCACCTCTTTCCATATTCCTCTCACAACATATACTTTGTGTATATGTTGTGAGAGGAATATGGAAACATATATATATATTTTGTGTTCCCTTAGGTACTCTGTCCCATTGCTTATCCATAAGCCCAGATATTTGCATTTATCTGTTATCTTTAGCGTGACATCCTGTATCCTAAGCTCTCTACCTTCATTATCATTAAAAATCATGACTGCTGATTTTTTCTTACTCTGAAGTCTAACCTATCTCCCTCATTGCCGCAGATGTCCATCAATTTCTGCAAATATTCCTAGTTGTCAGCCATTAGCACTATATCATCTGAGGACATCAATGCTGGTAGTGCCAGTTCAATGAGTTTTCCTTCTTTGTCGAGAGATTGAAGCCAAGTCCACTTCCCTCTAATTTGGCCACTAATTTATTTATTTATTTTTTTCAAAATACCTTACAGGCCCACTGTAGGGTATTGAGTAAGGGGGGGCATCAGTATACAAATGAAATAACAATAAAGGAGAAAAGCAGACGACAAAATATATACATATATAAAAGATTACAAAAATCAAGGTGCAACAGCGTTATACAATACTAGAGTGCAACGAAATCAGGTTGTCACGAAAAATTTCACGGTTACAAATGGATACAACATGATCCGGAAGATCGTTCCAATAAGCAATGGCTCGAGTTAGTGATGATAAGTTAAATTCCTGCGTGTGACCATGAATGCGCATAAAACTACGGGCATTGTGAATGCGCTGGGAAGTGCGCGCAAGAGAATAAAGTGGCAAACAGTGAATTTCGTTACTATAAATGTACCTATGAAACAGACATAAAAGAGCAATGTTGCGGCGTATTTCTAGTGACTGAAATGCAAGGTCTTGTTTTATTAGGGTAATACTTGATTGATAGTCGTAGTTTCCGGAGATGAATCTCGCTGCCCTAAAGCTTTGAAGGTACATCATGAATAGCAAGTGTGACAGAGGACACCCTTGCCTAAGCCTCCGTTTTACCTTTGTGGGCTTAGATATCTGTTTTTCCCACTTTACACCTACCTTATTACTTTTATAGATATCCTTTAAAAGATTATTGACTCCATCTTCCACACCTACTGTGTCCAGTATTCCCCACGAATTCTCTTGAACCACGCTATTGTACGCTCCCTTGATATCCAAAAATGCTAGCCACAGGGGCCTGTGTTTCTTTTTTGCTATTTCGATGCACTGCGTCAGTGAGAACAGATTGTCTTCCAACCTCCTGTGTTTCCGAAACTCATTCTGCAGTTTCCCCAGCACCCCCTCATCCAATATCAATGCCTGCAGTCTTTCCTTTATAATCTGCATGGCCAGCCTGTAGACCACTGATGTTACTGTTATAAGACGGCGGTTGTTTACGTCAGTTTGTCCCCCTTTCCTTTATAGATCATGCTCATCCTGCTAAGTTTCCATTTATCGGGGACTTCACCATCGATTATTGTTTTGCTCACTGCCTCTCTCAAGGTCTGCTCAAATTTTGGACCCAATGTCATCATCAGCATAATTGGAATGCCATCTGGGCCTTTTGATGTACTACTAGGAACCCTCTACTCAGCCTTTTCCCAATCTTGTGAAAATAGAGCCATTGCGCCACATCATCCATTCTTGTCTATTGTGGTGCATAAGGCACTTTTTTGTTGAAATTTTTCAGTCACCCTTGTTCTTATATATTCAATAGATTCGTCCCCTTCAAGCTCAGCACCTTGAGCTGTAGTTATAAACCTCTGCTCTAGACTTTGCAGTTGCCTTCTGCAGCTGCCTTTCTATGCTTTTTATGTACTTCTGCCAGCCACTGAGCCCCCTTTCTTCTAATCGTTTCATTGATCAGAAGGTTGCTTTCCTTCTACAGCTTAAAAAGATGTCCCATTTTCTTTCAATATCATTTGTCAGTACCGCGCTGCTTAGCATGTTTGTGTTCCCTAAAGGCTTCCCGGTGTTTTACTATGGCTCTCTTAACTTTCTCATTTCACCAACTTTTAGGTTTGTGTCTTCTGTTTCGGAGTGACTTGTCACGTGCCTTAGCAAGCTCTAGCTCAAGCAGTCTAATTAGATTCGTGTATGTCTATACTGTTTTATTATCCTCAGTGATTACTTTCTCAATTTGCTTTTCTGAATAAAAATTTTCCTGCAGTTGCTCATCTTGTCTCCTTCCCACATTCACAGCTCTTCCAAAACTTAGCTTGATATGTTTGTGATCACTACCCAGACGTCTGGAGCCACCTTCATCTATGTGCATTCCCCTGAGCCTATCATACATCTTATGTGATATCAGTGAATAATCTATCGTCGACTGCCGCCTTCCTACCTCCCACGTCATTTGCCCTTCACGCTTCTCAGTACTGTTGCAAAAGATCAAATCATGCCTTTCACACATATCCATGATGATTTTGCCTGTTGGGCCAGTATACCCATCTATAACTTCTATGTGTGCATTCATATCTCATAGTATAATTATCTCACACTCTCCTCTTAGTACCTCAATGCATTGCCTGGTTTTCCTTTCTGGCCTTTTCTCCCGTCCACAAGTACACGAAACCAAGAAGTGTTTCCCTTTTAGCCATAAATGTTCCTTGCATCCCTGCTTAAGTCTTTGCCAACCCATACTTTTATGTATGAACGCATCAATTCCACCCCCTTTTTTGCTGCCTTCTGTTCTATTGCAATATTCCTATACATAGTGCTGATTGCAAGCTGGTTGCTCTATGTCGCGAAGAGAGGTCTCCACAACCCCACATACCATTAGTTTCTCCTGCCTCAACTGTTCTTCTATCTCTTCCCAGTTTAACCTATTCCTGCCACCCGGCATGTTAATATAGCCTATGTCTGACTTAGCTCGGCCCTTGTGCTTATGTCCATTTCTTTTCCCACAGACTCCTTGTGGCTTGAATATTTGTGCCCCTTTAGAACCGCCTTTGGCTACACTGTTGGCCTCAGGGCTCTGGGTCCCCCTAAAAAAGCTGTGGCTTGACGACCCATCCTATTACTAACTCTCCTGCCCGTCGCACCACTGTAGTGAATGCCATCCTGTGCAAAGGGGCGAGCGCCGGGCTCGTACACGTCTTGGTTCACGTCCATTACGCTGTATCCGAGTTGCCGGCTCATACCATTGATCACACAGTTGGCTTCCACTACCCTCCTTTCAATCCCACGAGACAGTCTCCAGATCTCTGGGACTGTGCATATGGTCACATGCACACTCCCAGAGCCGTCTTGGAGCTTACGCATCCCATCCTCTAACTGTCTGTAAAGATTTTAACCCTTGCCCTTCAACACATCATTGAGCCCAGCATGAATAATGAGGAGATTTTCGCCCTCCATGCTGTCCTCTACAACCTCCTGAGCTTTGGCCAGTGCATCCACCATGCTCTTCCCTGACTGGGCCTCCACCCTCACTCTCCCATCTTCCTTCACTGTCATGAAGACGCCATCCCTAACCCTGGCCACGTTAGATTCTCCCATCACTAGGAACCTTCTACGCTCCAATCACTGTCCTGTTTGTGATGGCGCCCCTATTTGCTTCACCTGTTTCTCTCTCAGCCGTCTGTCCTGTGCCACTGCCCTGCTCGAAGACTGCTGTGCCACGGAGCTGTATGTTCTCGGAGCCTCCGTGCTGTGGCCAGACACTGCGGCCCCCTGACCTCCCTTCACGCCTATTCCTTCCCACCTGTCGCCTTCTCCGCTACCCACACCTTCCGTCTCACACTGCTTGGGGCTGGGGCAAAGTGCAATGCTCTTTTACTCCACCCTTCCTGTTCTTTTCGAAGGTCCCCCTTCATTTGCTCTAATAGGCTGGCGGTAGCCTCCTCCCGCTCACACGACGCTCCGAGCTGTTTTTGGAGTTCTATCCCCTGCTCCCGTTCTGCCCTAAGCTCCCCCTGAAGCGCCTCGATGCTACTCTCATGCGCTGCACGGCCGCCTTCAGTGCCTCGCACAGCCTGCACACGAAGCTCGCCATCTGCGCGTTGGCCAAACTCGTGAATGCTGTCTCGTCCAAGTAGCACCAGCGCTTGCATTCTTCACTCTGCACCAGCTCACCCTCGCCCGCGATTTTCTTAGCCTCCTTAGCCATCGCCCGCCTGACCATCAGACCGAGCGCACGACAGCCCTAAGTTCAACACTAATCCCGCTATCCAGTCGCCTCCGTTAACTCTTTTACCTCAACACCTGTTTGAAGCTCCCGCCTACACCGCACACACACATGTTCAATTTCGCTAGTAGCCTCTCACTAGGTCTACTTCGTGTTCGGCTCTAGTTGCTTAACAACTAACCGGGCGCATCGAACTTCTTCAAAGCAGCGGCCTACCTTGTTCACATGGTCAACCATGGCATGTGTAAACAACAATGGTATGTATAAACAGGGTAGCACCCCCTGGGGGCAAAAATACTTCACATGAAACCGAAACTGGCAACCATGAATTAGAAACCAAAACACACAACATTTTCGAAGTCAAACATTTAGACAGCGACCTGTTTGGTCCCTATATACACGATTGCTAGACAGGGGTATGGAGTAGACATACCTGACAAGCCTTACACCTGCTTAGCTGATCAAAGAAGCTTTGGTGCCCAGATCGAGTGACTGAACTGCACCGGCTACCTGACTGAGTTAGTGCCTTAGTGATAAATCTACTGAGTGAGCACCAGACATGCCCAGCACAGATAAGACAGAAAATTCCCATCATCCCTTATGTGCACAGTGTGAGCCCTGCACTCAAGAAAATCATCAGAAAAGCATGTAAGGCTTGTTTTCTTGGCTCTCCATAGGCTCGACCGCCTATGCAAGAAAGTAAACACTGATAATCCTAAGCAACGTGTGTGCGTCAAGAAACACAGAATGCAGTACATTGAGTGCATTGGCAATGTAGTGTAGGACATTTTGTTGTGATGTGGCCTCACCTATAACGAACAGACCGGAGGCTGTTGGAACAAACGCCTGAGAGAGCACACGAGCAAGCTCAAGACTTCAACAAGCAGCACTTTAGCAGCCAATTGTTTTTCGTGCGTCTGTGCCCCACTCTTTTATAATGCAAGATCTCCTCAAGATATTGTAACAGGATTGAGTGGGAAATCCATGAGCCTTTCCATATCAAGAAAAAAGGAAACATGGGAATCAGTGAGCCTTCACTCACCCTCCCAATAGAAAAGATTATGTTTTTGAGCTGTTAGGACATTTGGACTCGTGGCGAATTCATCTTGCTTTTCATCTTTATGTGCACGTGATGGTTTTAGTATTGTTTTCTCTTCAGATGTGCATTTCCCAGTATAATAAACTTACGCATAGTTCATCAGCATTTGTGTTTTGAGGTAATTCTTTCTTTATCCTGTTTTCGCGCTGTTTCCCACTCAGTACCACGTACCGTCTGGCCTTTCAAGACACCATTTAACATAGACCCCAACGTGTGCCAGATTGATAGGTTTGCACATTGTGTGGGCATGTGCAGATAAGTTTTTGTACCTTGCTTCGTTTCTTTCATTGTGTGCAACTTCAGTTATTAGCAGGCATTTGTAGTGTCTGTGTTTGCACGCCCTGCTTTTTAGAAAGAAAATTGTAATGACTCTTGCTTAGCATTCATTACTGATAAACTGACCACATTTACCAGAAATAATATTATATGTACCTGTTATTAAAATGTTATACCTAACGAAGCAATAACAATGAAAAAAAAAGAGATAAAGTGATACTTTCGAAATGTCACATTCATCCAGAGAGTGCTTGTAGCTGTGATTGGGGATTGAGAAAAAGAAACTGGAGATCGTGGTGGAAAAACAAACACACTTTATCAAACAACACTCGAAATTTACGCAAAAACAAGACATGTAGACAATATTCTACTATACATAGAAAGCAGTACCAATGTCAATCCGAGTTCGAGTTAACTCTAGACCTAAGCCAGTTTATAGCCGCTATGCTCCTCTGTGGCTACTATAACATGGTCGTGCGCATATTTGCAACTTTCACGTACCGTGACACCGCCAAGTAGTGGCTGCCGGAAGCTCTGTAGAGATGATTAAAGTGTTGGACCTGCTTCAAGTGGCAAACGTAGCAGCTTGTTTCCTCACGTTTATGGTTGGTTTGCAACGCTGTGACCGGCCCTCTATATTATCATGACCCTTTGAGTTTCTGAAGTTAAATGTAACAAAGAAAGAAAAAGCCAACTGATTTCAATGTGAGCCTCGATGGCCACAGCCTACACCGGGAGGCAAAGTAAGCCTCCATTCAAATTAGTGCCTCGAAAATCCAAAAGTGGCTAAGAGGGTTAAACTTAGTAAAGCAAATTACCAAGGCCTGTTCATTGTATGTAGCACCCATTTTGTGTGCACATACAGCAACTTCCAGAGTTGTGCCTCGATTAACACAGTTTTCACCCTTAGATACTCTACTCGACGTGGCCGCTGTGCGAACAGTACCACAACGATTTAGAAAACGCATTCTGCCTCTAGAATACTATGAAAGGAGAGTTTTCAAATGTTCATCACATCATCCCGTATCTTAAGCGCCTGTGAAGTTTTTCTGTGACCTTCACAACAGCAGCAATTTTGAATGTGCAGTATGTAATGGTCGAGCTCAATTTGGTGTGCCACCCTTATTGTGCATGCATACTCCTTCCCCTATCTCCTCTGCTATGCTCCCCCCTCTCTTATTTCACACCGCCGATGCAGGCAGCATCTGCTAGCCTACGCTCGCTGTCCTTTCTCTCGCCTCTAGGCATCCCTCCCACTGGCGTTTACACCTCCACTGCACATGCGCGTCCCCTCCCCTTCTTTCACCTTGCAATGTCGACGCAGGTAACATATGCTAGCTTGTTGTGAAAAAACCAACTACTTGTGCTGCACAGCTATTCACTGGCCACCCCGTACACATGAGCACTGGATCTTTACCTCCAATGTAGTGCCGGCGGTAGATTCCTCCTGTGCGTTGTTGAAAAATGAAATTCGCAGTATATGCTTTAACTAAAAGCAGACAGCAGGTGTGTGTGTCCGATTGGAGTTTTCTGCCTTTCATTATCTATCAGCATTATCCATGGCCTGTTCCCGTAGGAACCACCAATCTATCCCTGTATGCTTTGCACCTCTCCTAACGCTGCGATGAGTGCGAGTGTCAACGCTGCTGCCAGTGTAAGCGTTAGCGCCCACTGATTCGCATGTACACATGGTCTTTTTAGTGGGAGATGGTGTAATTTTTCGTTCCTAGTTATTTGCTGATGCTGCTTTCTTTCTTTCTTTTTTCTTGTAGTTCTTGTGCCACATCGCATGTTATTTTATGCATTTCTCAAACACCGAAACGTAGCGTAGTAATGGAAACGTCATTTTTTGAACCTGCAAATTGCATTCTGCAACTGGTTTCGTAGGCTGCTTGCTGACTTGATTCTTTTGCCACTGTGCTGTTTTTTTTTTTTTTCAACTAGAAAGGCTTTATAAAATTATATTGCCCATAATAGGACATGCCTCAACCTGCCTTTTCTACGATTCCTCAGTGCTTGTGCCTTTCCCAGGCAAAAAGTCATGAAATGCCTCCTAGTCTCGAAAGCCATCGTTCTAGCAATGCCAGTTCTCCTGGCCCCAACCAAAACCTTACCAAAACGCCAGAGGGCAGCAGAGGAAAATGGAAAAGGCGGTTTAGTTTTTGTGTTTCAATAATGAAAAAGAAATTTTTTTTCATCTGCTTATTCTACTTCGCTTTTAGGTGAGCTAAACAAGCATTGTGGGAGAATGCAATGAGAGCAAAACTGTAAGACCAAGACTGTGCACTGAAATACAGAAAGACGCATACCATAAAGGAAGAAAATTTAAGGACAGAGCAGAATGGGTATAACTTGCAACTAACTGCGCCTGTGCCCACAAATTTCCACAGCCCCAAAGCCCTCCCCACGTGGAAAGAAGCTTGCAAGATTGTATGTCACCTGCTCGGTTGGTGTGGTGTACAACATCCCACTTAGTTGAGGTAGGATTTATATCAGTCAAACAGGGTAATGCATAAACGACAGGAATAGGCATCATAAACTTTCTGTGAAAAATACAATGTTGGCACCATTGCTAGCGCATAGTGGTTCTTGAAAAAATGTGAGCCTGGGTTTTCCAGTGTATCTGTTTTTTAAAAGAGTAATGATACTTTCATGCATGAAATTATCGAAGCTACTACATTAACAAGAAGAGAGATATGTGTGTTGGTGATACATATGTTGCTCTGCACGGTGGCAAATTTATTTCTTGGAATCGTTTTTTTGTTTAGTTATTTTGTTTACCCAGAATGCTTGGCCCAACGTCATAAGTTTACCATTTGCCAATGCCACTTAGCCAGGTCGGCAGTAGGTCGGCCAGTGTGCTTGGCCCGACGTCGCAGGTTTACCTTGAGCCGAAGCCTTTTTTAGAACGGTGACAAATGCAAGCGGGGGTCAATCATGCTTGTCAATTTGGCCGTCATGTAAGTAGAAACACACGTCTACACTGCGTTTTCCTTTTTTTTAATATGGGCAGAGAAATTACTTGGCGTAATTGGCGATTTTGGCGTAATTGCAGTGTATGTGTGTTTATACACATAAAGTCAGTCTAAGGTGCAATATTCTAGATAAAAATTTATTCTTGAACATAAATTACAGAGAAGTGTACCAAGAAAAGGTAATATAATTGTTCCACAACATGAAATTTATTTTCTTATGCATTTTTTAAAATAGGCTACTATGGCCTAAATGAAGATACACATTTGAGGAACAGTAATGGCGGCTGAAACCACTTGGACGACTGATTTGATAGGAGACAGCAGCGTGCGAACAGCGTGGTTCCAAGTTCGGCAAGTATATATGCCCCGATTCTGCGTAAAGTGAACATTATGATGACAGAGAAAGCGCAATGTCGTGTCCTTAGAATGGTGTTAAGTATCCGTGACCTCCTAAGAAGCACTGCCGCCTGTTCTTGTATGCACACCTGTGCAGCTATTCTGTGAGCCTTAGAGGCGTAAGACTTAGAGAATGGAATGCAGCAAAAAATCTTTGTTAACAAGAAAAGTTACAATATTCCGGCCAAGCTTTCATTCCTTTTGCTGTCAAGAGTGGGAGCGGCAGAAGCTCTACAGTCATGTCGCCTAAACTCGCATAGATTGTTTTGCAGGTTGGTTATTACTAGAGACCGGATTATAGGCAAATGCCTATTTTGTTCCTAGCTTTTCTATTGTGCCATTTTGATATATGAGCATGAATACGAGGGTAGGTACTTTTGTAGCGTTTTTATAGTGCCGACAAATGCCTATCTTTGGTGTTCGTGCCTAAATGTCTATAAGTGCCTATAAATGCCTATATGCAAAATTAGTGCAGATATGAGCCCTATTGAAGCCCATATTGTGTTTTGAAGAGCAATTTTAAACCATTATTATTGCAAAAAAGGCCACATTAATATTTCCAAACACTATGAGGTTCAATGAAGTCTTCTTGTTACCGCAACTTCCACAAAACAACCACTAACAGCAGTGAAATGGCGCTCGCTGGCCACCAAGCGCCACAGAGCTGAAATGCTGGCGAGCTATTTGAGCATGAGGAGTGCAAAAGATGCTATTTATACAGCCCTAAGTAGAAGCACGTCTCAGCGTCTGCAAGGAATGAGGAAAAGAAGAAAGATGGGATAACAAAAAGAGTGGCGTCTATGGCAGAGAATGTGACGACCGTCTTCTACAGACAGCTGTGGTTGTCCTAAAGGAATTGAAGAACCACCATGAAAACCTGGATGTTACAACAGGAAAGGAACAGCAGGTGTTTCTGTGCAGCCATGGGCAGGTAGAAAACGAATGAAAAGTTATGGAGGGCCATCATGGAATGCTCATTCTGATTCAGTGGTGGCGAAAGCCGCCAAATCATTATACTTTATACAGCAAAACCTGAGACAGGCGCCGGCAAATTTACAATCAACGGTATATTTAGCCTCCATTCACCCTAGGCCTGAATATGCTTGTGCCGTATGAGATTCCTTGGCATATGTCTTTAAGTGGCAAATATGAAAAAAAGAAATACAGAACAGGGCTGCAAGGTCTGTCTGAAGCCATTACTCAAAAAATGACAGCTGTACCAATATGAAGAATGAACTATATAGAATGGGAATTACTATCATCATGTCGAATTAAACTGCAGTCAAAGCTCCTATGTATAACATTTCGAGGTAAAACTGGCATTTGAAAATGATTGTTTCAAAACGGTCTTCTTTGCGCAACGGTAATTATTTTAAAATTTTAGACCGTCGTATCAGATCCAATTTTTTTATTATCTTTCTTTCTTTTTAGTTTTATGACTGAATGAAATGGCTTATAAAGAGAACTAGTGTGTTGTATCAATTAAAGTGTGTTTTTTTTTACATTGTAACCCATCTGCTGCAGTGCCTTCAGGTAAAGAAATGTGATGTGCACCCGGCATTTGTTGTGTTAGTCATTTGATTCTTTAAGCAGCCCTCTCTAGATGATATAAGAAGTTGTAAATAGACTCAGGAAGTCCTTGCATGCCTAATGAAAAACATTCCACCATAATGATTTTTCAAATTCGTTCGCTATGAGCCACATAAGCATGACGCGAAGAGGCAAGCTTGATATATATATATATATATGGCTGGTTATTTTTTCATCCACTTCTCTTTCTTCTTATTTACACTCCATAGGTTTTAATAACTCCCCCTGTACATTCCTTGGCATTACTGTCTGGTAGATCTCATTATTATTGTGTTAAAACACGGAAAAACGAGCCCTTAAGTATACACTTCTTTCCCTTATATATATATATATATATATATATATATATATATATATATATGGGATATGGCAAAAGGGGAGCGTTGTCAACAAGAATAAATATATTTATTTTCCAACAGTTTCGAGAGGGGTCCTCCCTTCATCAGGGGATGAGTTATACTGACATGAACTTCCAAACTTCGTTGCTGCCGCGTCCCTCTCGCCTTGAAAGATGTTTGCGAGAGTAAGAGGGAACTAGAAAAAAGAAAAAAAAAAACAAAAACGGAGGAGAAAAAAGACGGAAGAAAAAGAAAGAAAAGAAAGAAAGTAAAAACAACAGCAAATTTCAACAGCAGCCACCCAAAGCATTGCAAAACGGGTATTCCATATTCTCAGGCCTACCGGTACCGAAGAATATGCACCGATATGCGGGAATTTGACAGACACGCGGAACACCTAAAGCATTCCTTATTGAAACAAATTATCCGGAAGACATTATTGACGATGCCATACTATGTGCTCGCAACGTGAACAGGAATGATATAATTAAGGGACCAAACAGAGTATCTAAAACGACTTCCCAAACGAACCTTGTACTAACTTACTCCGCATCAGCACCACGAATCAACAACATACTTTCCCGCCATTTCAACATAATCAGGCAAAGCAAACGACTAACTTCTATTTTCGCGAAGCCACTTCACGTGGTGTACCGCCGGGATAAAAATCTGAAGGACATTCTTGTCAGAGCAAAAACAAACACCCCCGAATTTCAATCAGGGTGCCATCCCTGCGGAAAAGCTCAATGCAAGGTATGCCCACAGATGGTCACAACACGTGAATCCATAGCGAACTTCTCGGATTTCAAATTCTGCATAACTGAAAGCCTTGATTGTGACTCCAGTAACGTAATATACATGCTACATTGCAACATCTGCGGACAAGAATATATCGGCCAAACAGACACGCAATTTGGGCTGCGGTTCAATAATCACCGGTACCACGCCACTTCACTGCCGAAGCTACCTTTATCTAGACATCTGCGCCTGCCAAACCACAGTTTTGAAAATATCAGCGTAATTCTTTTGCAGTTTGGTTTCTCAAACAGACGCGAGCGCGAACAGCGTGATGCATATTTTGTTTTCAAACTTCGTACATTAGTAGCCGGCATCAACGAGGACCCAGGAAAACTCAACTGCCTCCGAGAAGTAAGCAAGGAGAAAATTGGTGACAAAGATTGATAGCTGGAGACCATGCTTTTTTCTGACTGACTCGTACTTGTACACTGTCCTTTCGTGTTTTTTTCTCTTTTTTTTCCTTTTTTCTTCCTTTTTTTCACATGCACATACAAAGTCTTTACGTTCGCCTACCACTTGATGACCATTGAAGGGAAACGGACGAAGATTAAAGGTAAATAGCCGACCGACCCATTAACGGGAAACCCTTCCTTTACGCACGCCGCACGCCGACCGACCCATTACGGGGAAACCCTTTTTTTACGCACGCCGTCACGGACCCTCCCAGCACCGCGGCGACAATCTTGGGTGGCCCGACACACGTCAAGAACTGAACAGCACGTAATATGAACCGTATGTGGATGTACACGGACAGTTGGTTTCGTTCTCAGTGTGGACAGTGGTTCCTCCTCTTTTTTACTTTCTTTCTTTTCTTTCTTTTTCTTTTTCGTCTTTTTTCTCCCCCTTTTTTGTTTTTTTTTTCCTTTTTATAGTTCCCTCTCACTCTCGCAAACATCTTTCAAGGCGAGAGGGACGCGGCAGCAACGAAGTTTGGAAGTTCATGTCAGTATAACTCATCCCCTGATGAAGGTAGGACCTCTCCCGAAACTGTTGGGAAATAAATATATTTATCCTTGTTGACAACGCTCCCATTGTGCCATATCCTATACCTTCACAAAGACTAACTGGCCCATTGTATTATTACTCCTACTATATATATATATATATATATATCAAGCAAGTGTGTCTTCTGTGAATCCAGTGATAAATAGAAATTGGCTTGAGCGGACAAACGTACGAAAACTTTGATTACTCCTACGTTTCGGCCGGGTTCGGCCTTCGCCAGGGAATGCATTGCAATCGTAAACGTGCTGCTTATATACACTGGGGGCCCCCAACACGTGTCTATTTAATATTTAATGTCACATATATGATAGTGGCACACAAATCAACATGCGAAACAGCACGATGTGATAATGACAGGACTATATCACGAAATGATAATATAGGGTAAAGTCTGCGCAGCAAAAAAGGGCATTTTTCTCAGTCCCGGAAAGGATCAACATGATAACATGGGTGATTATGTACAGCGAATGCATTTACCAACATTGCCTTAAAACAACTTGATGAACTAACAAGAAACATAGGTAAACAACCAGCAACAATGCGCTAAAAGAACTAACAAAAAACAGGTGTAAAGCAACGAGAACAGCAATATAAAGAAAACATAGGTGAATTATGTAGCAATGGTGATTTGAAAAAAAAAAAAACACTTAGGTAAAAGTGAGATACATGGCATTCATGAGAATGAAATATAACAGAATTGTAGGTAACAGGCTGAAAACTGATGAAAGCGGCAGACATGTGATATAGAATTTAGCCTTGTCCATGACATAGTGATCCCGTTGCTAAACGTGCGCCCAGGAACGTGAGCTCGCCTGCGCATTCGTTAATGCCGAATGACAGTGCTTAAATTTGTAGATGAGAAATGATTCGCGTGCTTCCCTTTCGTGGTGAGATTTAAAACCAGATTATAATATTGTAACGCGGACTGAAAGAGCGAGGAAGAAGAAGAGATCGGACGCGCTCGAGCGATGGTGATTTGGCAGTGACGGTGGAGCGCTGCCATTTTTCATTGTAAATAAACCCATCACATCCGTAACACCTTTGGTGGAGGTGCTGGGTAACTTGCCATCCTGGACCCCGCAGCAGAAGTTCTTCGAAGAAGCAGACGCTTAGCTGGCCTACCTCCGGACAACATCAGCATGAACGACGACACAGGAATCCCATCGACGTCCTACGCTGCTGCATCCACCAGTGCCACCGACACGGCACAAGGTGGCCGTCGACATCGACAACCAGACTACTGGGCACCTGAGCCACCAATTTTCTCAGGTAAAACTGACGAAGACGTGGACGCTTGGCTAAAACACTTCGAGAGAGTGAGCCGCTACTACGAATGGAGGCACCGGCGAAGCTCGTGAACGTAGTATTCTTCCTTGCCGGGACAGCCTTGCTCTGGTTCGAGAACCATGAACATGTCCTCCTCACTTGGGATATATTTGTTAAGGAACTGAAGGCCTGCTTTGGGGACACGAGTTCCATGAAAAAGAAAGCTGAGCAAACGCTGTCACGTAGGGCTCAGTTGCCCGGCGAGACGTGCACAACCTACATTGAAGAAGTGTTGAAGCTTTGCGGAATTGTCAACGCAAATATGTCTGACGAAGACAAAGTCGGTCATTTGTTGAAAGGCATCGCCGAGGACGTGTACAATTTTTTGATAACAAAAGAAAACTTGAACACTTCTTCGATTTTCAGGCAGCAGTGTCGCGCATTCGAGGCGTTGAAGACCCGAAGAATTTTACCCAAGTTCGGGCACTTTGACAATGTTCCCACTGTCGCAAGTATGGACGTCGCAACCTGCGAAGACATTTCCTACCTCGTACGTCGGGTAGTTCGAGAAGAGCTCGTACGACTTCAAGCAGGTGACGTTCACCACCAATGCTCGTTCCCCGCGTGCCCGGAACCACCTCCCTACTGGATGCGAGAGCGTCACGTCGAAAACCGACCACGCACAGAAACTGCAGATTTTACCCCGCGGCTTCCGTTTTCCCCGACGGGTCGTGGCCACCACCGGATGTCATCATCTCGACGTGCCGCTGCGGACCCCCGACCGTCGTCAACCAGGCCTCTACCAGAAGATTACTATGCTTCATCACAAAATGTTCCTGCGGAGCACGACCCGTCTCCGCGTACTTCTGCCACCTCTGCTCCGGCTAACGTAAGTCGACAAGTCCCCGTTTTCTACACATGTGGTCTCCCAGGACATATTTCGCGCTTCTGTCCCAGACGGCCGCCTGCACCGCCACGTTTTTCGACGTATCCGGCTCGTATGTACGAAACGCCTGTGCCGCCACGTTTTTCGACGCACCCGCCTCGTATGCACGAAACCTGGACCTCTCACTCGGCGTGGCCAATAGTACCTTTCTTGTATCCTCGCAAGCGTTCGGGAAACACCAAGGTGTCCTGCTATTGGATCATCTTGCACGGCCCGGAGGAGCTCTGGTCGCAGAGCTGAATGCACCACGAGAAAGTACTTGGATCAGAGCGGCGAGTTCTTCTTTTGGAGAAGGCAGTATCGCAATTAAAACGATGTAAATGGCCGTTTGAATACTTTCGGAACAACAGAAATCCTGCCCTCGAAGTATTCAATTAGGTCCTTAAGTTCCGGACCTGCCTGCTGTCGTTTAGCAAAGTCGTCGGCAATTAACGTTTCCAATAAGCAGTCGGTGCCGGAGTGTTTTCTGCCGGACATGTAAATGATGATAATGTCCTATTCTTAAAGTCTCAGACTCCATCGCACAAGCCTACCTGAAGGGTCCTTCAAGTTAGCTAGCCAAACACAAGGCGTAGTGGTCGCTCACAACTTTGAAGGGCCTGCCGTAGAGGTAAGAACGAAACCTGACGTTGCCCAGATGATGGCAAGACACTCCTTTTCTGTTGTGGAATAATTGCTTTCTGCCTAGGATAGTGACCGGCTAGCATAAGTAATAACCATTTCCAGTCCGTCAGCTCAATGCACATGGACGGCACTGAGTCTTACGCTGCTTGCATGAGTGTGCACTTCTATTTCGGCATTTTTGTAGAGATATGTGAGTATCGGAGGCATCTGCAGGCGCTGTTATAACTCCCCAAATGCTTCCTCTTGTGGCGTTTCCCACTTAAGCTCCACGTCGGTCCTCATAAAGTTAGTGAGTGACTCGGCGATGTGGGCAAAGTTTCTGGCCGATATCAGATTACAGCAAGACAATGGCACTGATGGCGGCTAGCAGAGTGTTGGTCGTCAATCAACTGACAAGCGGCGAAGAGTGTCGGCATTTATACACTTGCCATCAAACAGTCTAGCGTTATCGCTAGTGAGGACGTAGGTTTTAGAATAATCTGAAATGTTCATGAAGGGGGCATATTCTTAACAAAATGATCCACTGCAGTCCTGACGCATCTTGAACACTGTAGGCGTGGTTTGTGCTGAGAATCGCGTAAAGTGTAATGAGCTGATAAGAAAACTTAAGGAAGGAACGCAGCATCATATTTAAAGCAATCCCATGGATCCTGAACATCTACAATGCTCTCCAAAAAAGAATCTAAATAAAACGAAAATTAAAACATCATCATCTCTGGAAAAGTTGCACAAACTGGCAGAGTTACAATTGTCTTTTCAGTTCATATTATTTAATGTTAATAACACAGCATCGTGACCCGATATACCGGAAATACATCGCACAATGATTGACTACTTAAGGTCCCACTTACAAAAAAAAAAAAAAAACAGAATTGATTCGGCATCAGCCTGTTCTCTGGTATATGTATGAAATAATTGTGACAAATTAAAAGAAAAGGCTATGTCAAGCATGGCTTCTCCTAAACTGTTCTTATCATTCTTGAGCGACATTGTTGCCCAATTAACGTTTGGCAGGTTCAAATATCCCGAAAGAATAATACGGTCACTTGGTTTCATATACTTACTCATGTATAGCTGTAAAGAATAAAAAAACGTCAACACCAGGACTAGGAGGTCTGTACAGAGCAACTATATTATATCTAACATTTTCATGATAGGTCTTACAAAAAATACATTCAACATCTACTAAACGAGCCATTTCTACCAGCTTAAAGGGGTGCTGCGACACTTTTGGAACAGCCTTATTTAGCACCGGGACACGTGTAGCGATGATTACTGAGACAAATGCAACAAAAAGGGTGTAAATTGCTGTATAGACAGTGAAGTTATGAGTTCTCAAAATTCAAAACCCGAGCAGGCGACGAGGAGAAATGTTTTCTTTCGAATTTCACTAGCCTGCTGACGTCAAAAACCACCACTCCCAACCACAGCGCACGTCTCATAAAGACATTCGTGAAATGTCACCTCATGGTAGCCTTCACACAATACCTTGCTACCACTCTTTTCGACGGTGTCGTTAGCATGGTTACTATGAACCACGTGAGTCGGGTAAAAGACGCTCCTACAGTCACACTGTGTAAGATACAGACATACACTCTGGGCAGGGTCACTTCTAGGTTAGCATTCAAGAATCTTTTTACGGCAACGCCAGCACCTACCGCCTGTTGCATTTCTGGCTCGCTAAAAATGTGGCACACCTTTCCACTTTTAGTTGCTGGCGTACAATAGCCTTGTTCGCAGGCTAAGTGTTGTGTTCGTTGTTCTGAAAATACATCATTTAGAAACAGAAAGAATTTCTTTCGAAGAAAGTATAAAAAAGGTTTTTGTTGTTTTTAGTATTCACTCGCATGGCCTAGCTAACACCATATAAATATTTCACGTTATTTTTCACGTCCAGCCAATCAAAAGCAAGCGGTGTTTGCCGTCAAGTTGCATAACATTACATCACTTCCCATAAAAAAAAATTGCCGAAGTGTGTCGCCGCAGTCTGAAATCAAGCTACTTTGTCCCTTGAATTTAAATTAGAACTGCGTCAATTTCGGCATTGCCATTTGCGCAACGATATCTGCACATTCCATAGCTGCCCAAGTGCCTGAACCAAACATGTGTCAAAATAGACAAAGCTCAATAACTCAACCATGCCTGTTGTTTAACGCAAAAAATATTAATAAATGTGTGCACCACGAGAAGTTAAGAAAAATGCGGCTTTGGTGTCCTAGCTATTATGTTTTTCTGCTATTATTTTTTGTGTAGAGACCAGGCTGCCGACAGTAGAACACAGAGGAAAAGTCTCCTGAAACATGCCGTGTTATCAATGCATTGCAGTGTTTGCACGACTGTATAGAAAATGAGAATATCTGCAGTGAATGCATGCAGCGGCACTGCATTAAACATGCTATAGTGTCTATCACCTTGATTTTATTTATGATGTCCTACGAGCTCCAACTTTATCTTTACAGTGTGTAGGTTGCATATGCTTGATTGATGAACACTTTGCAGTTGCACTCCTGTGTTTGTCACATTGCTCTTCATCAGCCACATGTAATAAAGGTTTATTTTGCTAATCGCAATTTTTCCTTTGTTCATTTATTATTACATAATTATAGTCATGTTTGTCATTTCAGGATGAGACAGGATCATAAAAACTACTTTTTGGATTTCACAGGAAAGCAGTTCTACAAAAATCAAACTTGTTTATATACAGCAGCACCACTACCCTTCCCCGAAACTGAGATGACGTGGTTCCAACGGGCAGACATGCTAATGTTGCAGCAATAGCGGATATTTTATTTACAGGGTTCTGGCCAGATGTATCCACGATGACTGCAATACTCTTGAGAATTTTTTGCCACCTTGTTGTACTTGTCTTCATTAAATCAGTAGAGTAAAATACTCTGCTTATTGACGACGTTTTCTGCAAGGTTCAGAAAACCCACACGGTCGTTTTTAAGACATAACAGCACTGAAATTTAGAAGCAGTTTCAATTTTATGATTTCCCAAAGAATAAAACTTCTCCTATAAATTATGTACTGCCGAGGCTTTGGAATGCAGCACAGACACCACGATCATTTTGAAGGGGTATTCCCAGCAATCATATTCTGAAAATGAAAGCCAAAACCTAATGTAATGTGATATATAATAAATATTACTCATTCCACCGCGTTATCTGTTCGGTTGCTACACTAGTGATCAGAACGCTCTCAGCAACGAAAGTAAACACAGCAACAAACTATCTGTTGTGCTTCCCATCATCACTAAGGTAGTTTGCTAGTCACCCCGGCGAAAGTAGAGTCTCAAGCAACACACTCGCGGACACTACCGTAAATATAAACTACAATTATTAGACGCATATGAGACGAAATAACCTAAGCACTAAGAAACGTTCAGCAGCAGACGAAACACCATCAGCTGTTCGTTCAGCTGCCTGGGTGAGACAGTTGCCAGACTTGAAGCGGTGTTTTCGCTAATTCTACCGGCTCAAGGCTTATAGAAGCCACGATACCACTCTAAATGCACGCATTCTGCTGTACTTTCAATTTATAAAAAAGAATAATTAAGAAAAGCATTCATGTATTGCACAGAGATAGGCATTCCTTAACCACAATTACGAATACTCTCGTCATCAGGCGCTTTTTTCGGCCCATGCAGTTCACTCAAGCGAAGGAAGCATTTCCAAGGCCTCCCTTGATGAAGGAAGTGTCAAGTAGCATTCATGAAATGCAGCGGCTCCTTGAGTGGAGGAGCACGCTCCCCCTTGACTTCGTCAAGTCAAGGAGAGCCCTTGAGTAAAGGAGCGCTTGTCGAAAAGGGGATCAGTCACCAACGCGCTCTGTAAACTTAGCGAATTGTTCCTCAAAGTGTGCTATTGATGATTCAATGCCATCGACCTTCGAGTTCGGCAAACTCAAACTAAACTACCTAATCGTCGCTCAATATCATCAGTTATTTGTTTGCTTTGATAGATTCTTTTGCATTTTATTTTCCATTATTGTATTGCCTGTATAGTTGTAAGGCTTTTACTTTGTCCGTTTAGCAGTTTTCGTAAGAGGTCATTCTCTGATAGACCTGGATTTTCCTCTTTGTCTCCGCAACTCAAAAACTTTGCGAGACAAAAAATAATTGACACACAGTGGGCAGGGCATCAGCAGAAAAAACCAGTTATCTGACCGATCACCACAAGTTGACATGTATCTACTGACCTGTAGCTTGAGGCAAAAAGGATTGCTCAGCATATTGCCGGGCTCATCGCTGCCTCGCCCAATGGTGAAATACAGCTCGTCGGTTGCTTTTATAGCTGGCCGATGAGGCACGTGACTTGACATCACTGCTGATGAGGTGATATGCCGTTTCGTGGCATGTGAAAATATTGGCTCCTTTTCCAAACCAGTGAAGCTACAGTGAGTTTAAGCGGAGACTAGACATTTTTGTTATAATTGCAGAATGTATGTACTATATAAGTGCAATAAAAATGAGTCAGTTCTGAATTTAGAGTAAAAAAATTTTAATATTACGTGCCACTTTTAGTCCTTGAAAAACCTGTGACAGGTCTAGAAAAGTCATTGAATTTCCTTGAATATTCGCTTACGGAACCTGTAAGAAGCCTGCCCTCTTATTTGTACTTTATGTGAATGATCTTGCTGCTAATGCAGATCCACAGATTGAAATTTGCCTCTTTGCAGACGAACAATTGTTATTTTGCAATGTTAAGAGTGCCCACAAACAGCCATTGTTAAATAAATCATTAAACAAAACTACCATTTGGGTGTAGCATATGATGTGCAAATTAGCTTTGAATAATGAGTCTGCATGAGTGTCACAAAAAAGCAATCACTGTCGCAATTTACTTACAAAATCGGCAGAACAGAAATTCGGCGACCAATGAAAGTCGAAATACTTAGGTGTTACTATTATGCATAACTTAAGTTGGAGTGAGCATGTTGCCAACGCATGTGGATCAGCGCAGCGAAAGCTGGGAATGCTAGGACACAAACTAAAACAGGCATTTCCTGATGGGAGGCTTACCCTACGGTTGTTCGACCCATCCTGAAGTATGCGGGTATAGTGTGTGACCCGTATCGAATAACTCTAATAAATCAGATTGAGCGAGTGCAGCGTCTTGCTACACTGAATCCGTCATTGATTATTAAGGCAACCCTTCCAAGTCATCCTTCATGCAGAGAAATAGCAAAACAAATTTTTTTATCAACTGTATCATGGTATGCTTAACATCGATCCCACACTCTACTTGTGTCCTTCAGGCAGAATATTACCTCGATCCTCCCACCCTTATTAGTGCGACCCTACATACCCAAAGTTGATGTCTGCAAGCATTCTTTCTTGATGAAGACAATTAGAAACTAAAATAAACTAAGCCCACAAATATTTGATAGTGTGATTTCGCTCGAAAGTTTTGGAAGAAAACTGCAGTCACTGGGTGCAAAACATCGAAATTCTTATTTATAACTGCAGTGCTGTTGTTTTGTACATATTTTTGTTCGTGCTAGGTATACCTGTGTGTTTTTTTTTTAATCTGCATTGTGTCGTATGTGCAATGCTGTTTGTGTATTCTTATACAGTTTGCACTTACTTTTTCTGTATTGTAAACTGTCCCACCCTGTAACAGCCCGATAGGGCTAACTGTATAGAAAATAAATAAATAAAATAAATAAATGAGACTGCAAGCCTGGTCGTATAATGCTCTGACTGAATACAGAATGCCATTCCATTGAAACGCAGTCTGATTACCGACACCCTGACACCAACCTCGTGGGGTGCTCTAAAGAGAAGCACAGGACTTGTGTCACAGTATCTGAGAATATTTCTAGTGTGCTATGGTTTGCAAAATAGCGTGCGATGATTTGCGAAACTTGAGCAACTGCACGCAGAGCTAAATTTGACCAATTCTGTTGAATGAGTGATCACTTTTTGCCTTTTTTTCCTTGTTATAAAGCTGCTTTCATCATTTGGAGGCTGCAAATATTGCTGCATCTCCTCTGTCACTGAATTGAGAGTTCTGTTACTTATAGCCTGTAGAGAATGATGACGGAAAACGCCCACATTTTTCACCAATTTAGCTTCATTCAGCGTATATGTCATAATGTTCACACTACTGTTAAAAAAATTAATATTTTCACCATGTTATTCTTGGTTGGATTTTATGCTGGTTTGATTGGTTTCAGGCAAAAAATCAGCCTCTCAAAGTACTATTCACCTTCTGTCATACTTATAGCTTGGAAGCATGCCAACTTCTTTTCTAACAAATCTTGTAGCGGTGCTTCAAAGTTTTGCTGGCTGATCTCATCAGGACTTTTAAGTATTTATTGATTTTATTGTATTTGCAGGCTGTCTCATGGTAAATCAAGCTGGTGCATCAATACAGGATGTCTGCAATGAAGTCGAAAAATGGTTGATCGAAACCCAGGACAAGGAAGGCGGCTGATCAGGCAGGCATCACGGAGAGAGCATCCATGATTTGTCATAGGTATTCGCACGAAGAATTTGTGTAAATAAAGAAGCTTTAGGTCTGTGTACCTGTGACATGAGCTTCATTAACGCTCCCATACTTCATCATCATCAGCCTGACTACGTCTAGTGCAGGACTAAGGCCTCTCCCATGTTCCGCCAGTCAACTCAGTTCTGTGCTTGCTGCTGCCAATTTATAACCACAAACTTCTTGATCTCATCTGCCCACCTGTCTCCCTGTCTCTCTCTCTCCCTCTAAACAGCTTGCATTCTTTAGGAATCTAGTTAGTTTCCCCTAATGACCAGCGGTTAGCCTGTCTACGTGCCACATGCCTGGCCCATGTTCATTTCCTCTTCTTGGTTTCTACTATGATATCCTTAACCCCGGTTTGTTCCCTTATCCACTCTGCTCTCTTCTTGTCTCTTAAGGTTACACCTACCATTTTCCTTTCCATTGCTCGCTGCATCGTCCTCAATTTAAGTTGAACCCTCTTTGTAGGTCTCCAGGTTTCTGCTCTGTAGCTAAGTACCGGCAAGATGCAGCTGTTATATACCTTCCTCTTGAGGGATAGTGGCAATCTACCTGTCATGATTTGAGAGTGCTTGCCAAATGTGCTCCACCCCATTCTTATTCTTCTAGTTGCTTCAATCTCGTGGTTTGGCTCCACGGTTACCTGTCCTAAGTAGACATATTCTTTTACAACTTAAGCGCACTATTACCTATCTTGAAGCGGTGTTCTCTTTCGAGGTTGTTGTACATTACTTTTGTTTTCTGCAGATTAATTTTAGGACCTACCTTTCTGCTCTCCCTGTCTAACTTCGTCTCCTAGTCTAACCCGTAATCATCAGTTGCAATACGTCCTTTGAGTTACTCAGCAATGTAATGTCATTCCTGTAATCTATACTTCATAGTATCTATAAACTAAAGTGGCTGCTACTGGTATGACCTCAAATTTCATTTGTGGAGAGCGGTGGGGCACAATCATACTTTGTGTATGTTTGCGCGTACGCTTGTAGGTGTGCATGCATATTTATGCAATACAATACACGTGCAAATTGAAAAAAAAATTTAAAAAACTTCAAAGCCCCCCCCCCCCTCCTTCCATTGGCTACGCCCTAGTGGCCGCCAGCTGGCCACGTACTAATTTTCACCAGGCGGAATGTGGCCCTACGGAGGCTGGCATTCGGCCAGGTCGGCCAATGGAATCGGCACTATGTCGGTGGCCATAAAATTGGTGAAGGTGAGGGCAGTGTCAATCCCCATACGTGGGCAGACCTCGGCAGCCGACATTTGCCCAACGCCGGCAAGGCTGGCCAGCGCCCTTGGGCCAGCGTTGCGCCACATACTTTTGTACCATTGAGTATTGCTGTCGCAAAAATTGAGATGTCGCTACTGTATGTGGCGCCAGGTATTCGCGTGGCGCTTGTTCTGAAATTCGCGCGCCAAGTAACATCTTTCTGAAAGCTTTGAGTGCATGAGATTTTGTGATTTAGAAATGCGTCGCCCTGTGTCTGTGAGTCCTGCCAGGATGAGCCCTGCCAGTTTAGTTGATTTGCACTTTGTGATTCAGTGCACGTATACCTCGGCGCTGGATATCACTCCGAGTACGCGTTAGCGGCCTTGCAGCTGGCTGCGCCACGAAATGGGAAAGTGGTCTTTTGTCCCAAATTGCAACTCAGTGTATCGTACTTGTATGGAGCGTGTAATGCTTTTTAAGGCTCCACGTGAACTAGAGAGCTTTGATAAGCGGTGACGGGCAATTCCGAAAGCTGACGGAGCCTTGCAGCCTACTACCATATGGGTGCAAGGCATTTCCCGGAAGAAGCAACCTCTGCCACATATTGCGCAGAACACTAGAAAAACGTCCTGTTACACGCACCAAAAAAACCTACACTCACTTCAGATGCTGAGCTTGCCATCTTACCGGGCTGTCCAAAATACCTGACCGGGCAGCAAAAAAGAGGAAAGCTCAGTGAAAACAGCTAACTCTACTGTTGACTGCTTGGTAGCGACAAAGGCCAGTAGGTTCAACTGCATTTGAAGTGCCTGACACAACTGCTGAAAGAACATCAAATTTATTGCACGTAGAGACAGTTTTTTCACATCATGGTGATGATGAATCAGCGGGCACACTTGCAAAAGTAGTGCTTCGACTTCAGCATCGACTGGCTTCCTCCAGAGAAAGAGGAGGATGCTTCTCAACACGACATCAAAAGTGTGAGCCTATGTGTTACCGGCACGGTTCACCACGTGGAAAAGTAACTTCTTGTTTTTAAATTGAGATGCCACATTTTTTAGCTGCCTCATCTATGCCTATTTGAACCAACCAAAATCAAATGTATAATAACCAGTGAACAGAATTCATTGTACATACTCATTTTGTGATGCAGCTATCGTGATTATAATTAGTTTTCTATGCTTGGTATGGTCAAGCTAGATTTTATCATTTTTTTTTTATGTCTCTAGCGCTTTAACGTCACCACCATGCAACATCGCAGGCGCACTTCCGACCAAGGTACTTATGACACATCTTTTAATTATTAAGGCGAGGGCCTTAGATATCCTTAGATGCTTCATCAAACGCGGAATATGATTGTTGGTATCCTGCGTCAGTGGCGTAAGGGTCGAGATACACAAGATATACTGCTATTTGTAGTGCGCTCGCTTCAACTGTCTCATAAGCACTTCATTAAGTTGAACGCTGCAGGGCCTAATAAAATAGTGCAAAGTATGGCTGATAGCACTGGCCGAAAAGTTCCAACATAAGTGTGGTATGGGTTAACCCAGTGTCGACTTTTGGGACCCAAGAAGTTTTAACACCATATCATGCTGCGTACATTGCCAGAGGCGGAAATCTGTGTGAAGCTAACATTAAGACTGCCAAGGGCAGCGTGTCAATTTAGATTCTTATAGGAGCGCTGTAACACTTTTTGAGCATGATCAGAAAACGCTGCCGATCGGTAGTAGAGGCTCCCGACAACACGCGTGGCAAATATTGTAGTGCAGCACGAGGCCTGGAATTCACAATAAATTATCAGTCGGCTAAAAATTGCTTTCTCTTAATTCTCTCGACAAATCATAGAATATGCCCAAAAATCACACGTAGTAAGCCCATCTATCAGCCATTGGCTGATATGAATATGGTGCGCTCAGTCGTTACAGAGATCGCCGCAGAAGGCCGCTACTTGTCCACGCGTGTGCGCGCGATCACACTCAAAATCTTGCACATTCGAAGAAAAAAAAAATTGGACCCGTATCTGCATTTAATTTGCAAATGTCGTCGAAAGACGATAGTCTTGCGTGTGGAGAAACTGAACAAAACATTTATTTGATGTTCTGCTCAAGAAAATCGGTGAATGGTATTCTGGAGGCGCTGCGTTAGAGTGCCTTGAGCGTGCAGCGGAGGCGAATGAGCGCATCAAGTCACGTCACACATGAGACATGAGCGCTATCTGGCAGTTTTTTTCGAAAACAAAGCGCGTAGCTCTGAGACGGGTGTGCGCACCCGCCTCAGAGGTGATAAGGTGTAGAACGCAAGGCGACGGGTAGGTGCCACCACCATCTCATTGATAACACTCGCTTTTCCGTGCAAGCGTTGGATGGTCAGTGCGTGATAAGCGCTACGGTCCTTAAAATTACTTATGTATGCCTTTTCTAGTAAAAAGCGCACATGCAGAGTATATACGTGTTGTTATGGTGCTCCAGACACGCACAATAATTGCTATTTAATCGGCAATTGCATAAGTATGAACGCTAAATCTTGAGCAACATAGGTGGGCGCTGCAGGGGGTCGACCCTTTCAAATACCCGATGCTGTTAAAAGTGGACAAACAGACAAATGTACAGACAGACAAACAGACCAAAATTTTTGCGTCGAAGGTCCCCAAGAAAGACTATCGTCTTTAAAAGTGTTCAAGGTGACAAGTGTAGTGTGGTGCGACCCCTGGTGTCGTGGTACCACACCAGTGGGTTAGAGTTCCTGTATATGCCCCTAAGTGGAGCTATGTTCTTACCAGGTCCGTTCTCTGCCACCAACCTGGTGTGTACCTGTCATCATGTGACCAGTGTATCAGTGCCCAATCACCTTCTTCCAAATCTTTAAAAAACCGCCGCAATAAACACGGGAGAGGATTCTCTCATAAGCCAAGCCTGAATTCGTCTGCGTGTCATCACTCGCTGGTCACTAGGCCTCTCCGCTGGCTTCGCCGCGCTCCAGCCCAACACAACAACAAGGCATGTGTTACATTTTTTTGTGGCTCTATCATCCTTCCCTGTTTAGCTTCCAGTGCTTACATCGGGTTGAAAGAGAATGCAATTGCAGCATGCGACAAACCTTTGTAACTCTACTTGCACTGGACGGATTCTGGAAATTGCTGTGGCATTGAATTCGTGAGGAAATAAGCTTTTCCAGTGAATTTATTCCATTAATACTTGAAAAAGTTTTTCAGAATCCCTTTAATAGAATGCATGCAAGTTTTTTGATACACTAGTTGAAAGTTTTCTAGCGAAGTTTTTCACTCATTTTGCTGAGCAACAGAATATCCGCACGTGCGCACACGCACACACACACGTACACATACACAAAAACACACACACACGTGCGCGCATGTGTGTGCCTTCCTAATCCCGATCTAAAAGTTGACCTTTTAGATCGGGAAAGGGCAGTTCTGCTTGGCTAGTGGATAACTGGTGGCGCCACTGTACATGGATGTATACGTTGGCGTTTCCTGAAAATAACAATTGTTCAAGTTAGGGCACTGTGTTGTCCTCTCTCTGATGTTCCTGTCTCTTAGTGCTCAATATGTCATCAAAATTAGGAAATCAGTTACGTTAGAGCAGAGTCACAGTGTATTAATTTATTAACATCCATGTACATCTGTATATCGAGCGTAATAAACCAGCGAGGTTACACAGCAGTAACCTTCTGGACGCGAATCAAGTTGCTCACCAGTGGGTGCCTTGGCCCACACTCCGTGAGTGCCATTGGTCACATCAAACCGAAACAGCCCAGGCGGCGAAAACAATCTGGATGCGGCTCTTGTGCAGTTCCATCACCTAACTTATTCTTACACCGTGACTTGAACCTATGGTGGCCTCCACTATGGCGAGTTCGAGGCCACTACACTGGCGCCCAACACCGCATCAAAAAGGTAATTAGTTTGTGGATTCGACTTAGCTGAGTCACACACCTTTGTGAATCAGGCTCGTCAAGTTACCCCCGTTATGCCTGTGAGTTTTGCCTGCTATCAAGAACAGGGCCAGTGCCCCCTTCAAGCAGGAGATTCCAGCACTCTCACCTGTCCCAACCCCCAGTAGGGATAATGCGAGGCGCTACGTGCCAGCTCCCAGTAGAGGTGTAGCGTATTTTTCAAATGGTGCCCTACCTAAGTTCACAGGGGCAAATTGGACTACTACCCCTTCCTTTGGTATTCATGGCAGTTTCATGACACAGGTTTCCCAATCGACTTCCAGTAGAGCTTATGGAGTGCAGTTTGGCAGCTTAGAAACGTAGCTTCAACCATGGCAGAATTTCACCTGCTGGCTGCTATGCAACCTACCGTTTAGGGCGGAATACAGTTTAAGTTTTCCTCCAAAATATGTCACTAAAATGTCACCCCTTGACCTATATACTGGCCCTTGGCACAAACCAAATGATCGTCTGGCATGCTTCTTAGGCACCAGCATCGACATCGCCTCCATGGGCAGACACACGACGCCATTCTTCTTTTCTTAGTGTTTCTAGCAAGTGGGAACCTTTTTCTGTGGCCAGCTATGAATACCGGGACACGGCGCGAGTTCTCCACTGCATAAAGAAAAGTTATACAATTCCTAGAAGCGAATGGCAACATGTTCGTGCAGTGGCAGTTTGGAGGGCCTCAGAAAAGCGTTAGGTACTGGCGCAAACAGAAATCTAAACTGTCAGTTTGTAACACGCAGAAGACATCGTATATGGCAGTCGCCGAGCTGTGCACCCGAAACTCAAAGACAAAGTGGCGGATTCCGTCCCCGACTACCATGCCAGGTCCCTGCCAGTGAGTGTGGAGCTCATTCGCATAAAAGCCGTCGACGTCGCATGCGAAGGCGGTTTGTCGATAGAAAAATTTGAGGGGTCAATTTATTGGGTCGGCAGCTTCACGCAATGCAAAGGGATTGCCCTTTGACGAAGCACGCTAATCTGCCAGAAGCTGCCCGCGAAGCACGAGGAGAAGTTGGTAGAGTTTCAACACTACATGAATAGGCTCCGGTGGCAGCATGGCTACATAAGCTAGATATGCAACGCCAACAAAACGCCGGTGTGGTTAAACATGCCATTGTGCACAACAGTCTGTGAATGCGAAGCAAAGGAGGTGTTGCTGCTGTCGACCATAAGCGAGCATTTGCGCTTCATTGTGATGCTTTCCTGCACTACCGACGGCAGAAAGTTGCCTTCGTTCATCACCATTAAGCAGAAGACGCTGCTGAAGGAGGCTTTCCCGCGAAATGTCATCGTCCGCGTGCATAAGAAGGGGGACATGGACGAGGCCCTAATGCGTGACTGAATCCGCACAGTGTGGTATTCGCGGCCTGGAGCCCTGTTGCAGCACTAGAACATGCTCGTGTTTAATGCATTTTGAGGCCATTTAACTGCATTAGTAAAGGAGGCACTTAGCGACGGGAAGACTGATTTTGTCCTCATTTCAGGAGGAATGACGTCAATTCTGGAATCGCTGGATGTCGTCCTTAACAAGCCTTTTAAAAACTGTGTGCACGTGTTTTAAAGTGAATAGATGGCTGGCGATAATCCGCAAACCTCCACAGGCTAGCTGCGCAGACTACCTCTTACGCCAGTTTGCCCTTGGGTCTTTGAGGCAAGGAGGTCTCTGCCTGAAGAAATGGTGGTGCGCGCATTTAAGAAGTGCTGCATCAGCAATGCACTCTACGTCACCCTGGACAAAATGTTGTGGGAGGCGGCTAGTGAAAAGCAGTCGTCCTCGAAGGAAAGTTCTGACAGTTCAAAGGAATGAACAAAGTGGATCAGTGAACAGTTCCGTATTCTTGTTTTTTTTTTCTTGCTGGTCAAAGTAAAAGGGTCGACCTATATTCCACCTCAACCTATACTTCTCATTATACCGTGGTTATTAGGTTCACCTTGAGCAAGTGCCTGTACCATTAGCCACAAGTAGCTTAGTCATTTTATGTGAAGCTACCACAAACTGCACTCGTTATCGAGCTTCGAGACATTGCTAAACCGCGATTCTGATGTTCAAACCGCTTCATTTGAAGCGGCCGTACAGACGCTGCTGCATAATGTCGCCCAAATAATTTAGGTGATCACAAGGGCCGTCCAAATGCTTTTTCGCTATTCTGAAATGTCCTCCTCCCACTGTCATATTGGCGGTTCCGACCTACAGTGATTTGCAAAGTGCAAGACTTGTTTTTTCATGCATGTGCGAACAGTGAACAGTATACTCACAGTAAGTGGAAATCTGCTAACAGAACTGCTGCTTAAATGGAACGAAGGCTTCTGACAAAATTGGTTTTGTTCTTGTATTCCGCACCCCTGTTGTTCTCTCAGTAAATGGAACTCCTGCTAAATTGAACCTATTTCCTGATCCCACTATTGAATGTCTACTGCCATTGAAATAGTGCTAGCGCCAGTTCGATGTCATTTTTCCCCCCCATGTGTACCCACAGAGCTTTAGCAAATAAATTTCATTTCAAGGTGCTATTAAGCTCACAAGTGTTGCGGGTTCCATAGTCCTCCTCTGGTGGACCGCATGGCCTACATTCGCTCAGTGCCTGCGATGGGCTGCTTGGCGGTCCAGCCTGCAAAGCAAAGGAGTCATGTATTATGTAAAATAAATGGCAAGACAATACACGGATATTCAAAAAAGTGTTATTGCGACCATTCATGACAATTTTTTATTTACACAAATGTCATAACTGTGACAAATGCAGGCAAGTTGCCTTCCTGGTTATCACAAAAGTAATATCAACAAGAAAACATGCCTGCCATAAAAGCAAGCGCTGTTCATCGCTATGCTTGCCACTCAGCCATTTAAAAAATTCATTTATTGAGAATATAGGTAATTTCACGCTAACTGTCCTAACGGCTTACCAAAAACCAATTTCCATCAAATAGTTTAATATAATATTTGTGTCGCAACTGATACTAGCACAGAAGAAAAAGAATGAGACAGGATAGGGCGCCCTATCCCGACGGGCTGGCACCCTATCCTGTCTCCTTCTTCTTCTTTTTTCCTTGCTAGTATCAGTTGCACCACAAATATCTTATTAAGCTATCCACCACCTTGCCCAACGTCACACTCTGCTAAATACTTTTAGAAAATTACACACATATAGGAATTAGCGCTAAAGCATTTTATCAAGATATATTGAGTGACAAAAACTTTTGCGCCCGTGACCACCGTTTGAAATTTATGAAATAGTAGAAAACCAGGTACGAAAAAGAATTCCCTATAACTTAAATGTATTGTGCATTCTTTTAATATTTCCTCTTTTGCATTTTGCAAGCAACATGCTTTCATATAAAACAGTTGCTCATGATAGCTTGAAAATTTTCGCACTTTAAAACCTAGACAAAACTGAGTAAATTGTAGTTTTCTGAGAATTTTTGTACAGACGCAACCATCGATAGAATCCGTAAATTACTTCTTGCAAACTCACCATAAAATGTACTACAGTAGAATCTTGATAATTCGAACTCGAAGGGGCCAGAAAATTTGCTCGCACTGAAAGAAGTTCGAATAATCGAAAGCTTATCAACGGAGGGCTCTCAATGCAGTAGCGCATGTGCATTGAGCTAACACACAAGGGTCAAGTTTCAGAAGACTTCTATTTTTTCACAAATCACAGAACATCTGTTATTAATTGAAGTAATTGGTGATGTGGGTCTGCACGTATTTGCCTTGTAGCGAGCTTGCAAACCATTTCTACTTCGGCTTCAGCATTCTCCTGGCAAGAGAAGTTGGACGCGAAAATGTTTAGCGCGGACACTTTCTAAAGATGACAACGACTGCATAGCGAAGCTTCTCCGCTACGCAGCCGCAGCATGGCCAGCACATGACGAGAAAGGAGGAACGTCTCCACGTGGAGAGAAGCAGATCGACATTTGAGAAAAAGCCAACACTCCACGGCAGCTTTTTTTTTTTTTTGCTCCTTCGCGCGTCGTTGAAAGAAGAAGGGTTACGTGGCAGGGACGGAAAAGGAGAAAACGTGGCACCGGCGCATGAGCGACCCCCCCCCCCCCCTCAAGGCGCAGAGCCGTGCTTCCGCAAGGAGCAAAGGCGGCAGAAGATAGTCACTTTTTCCTTTCTTTCAACCACACATTCATTCAACCCAGCAACAGCTTTCTTTTTTTCCCTCTCTCTCTTTGCGTGCGGCATCAGAAGGAGAAGGGTCTTTACGTGGCAGGGACGGAAAAGGAAGAAGCGTGGCACAGGCACGTCGCCCATCGGCATTTGAAAGAGTGCAAACATTCCACCGCAGCCTTTTCTTTCCTTTTCATTTCCTTCGCGCGCAGCGTTTAGGTGTCGCAGGTGCCGTCGCGGGATCGGGCGGGGTGCTGAGAGCATTTTCGGAGCACGGTATGTTCGAATTAACCGTCGCGAGTGCTTGCACGTTCAAATTACCGGGTGTTTTTGCCCATTGGAATACACATAGCTTTGACGGGACCTCATCGTGAGTTCGAATTAACCGGAAGTTCGAATTAGGCGTGTTCGAATTAATAAGATTCGACTGTATTTACAAATACATTTGTTTTACTGGTGTGTGGCGCATAGGCTCTAAAATGAAATCCTAAACTAGGCAAAAATGCTCTTTTGGTCTAAATAAAGATGCCTGTAGCACCCTAAGGTGTTCCAAGAAAGAATAGGGAAAAAAGTGCATATGACTTAGATTGATAGTGACTTTGTTCACAGAAAGTTTCACCTCGATATGTAGTATGCAAAATAAAGTACTAATAAGAAGGACTTGACCATGTGTTGTAAATGCACTACGACTCTTTTTTACACAGCGAATTCAGTTGGTTTGTATTTGTTCTATAGCAATACATTGCAATAGTGGGACTAAACTCCAAAAATTTTTTTTCCACTGAAACGAAAATGATTTCAATTGAACTTTCTGTGAACAAAGTCACTATGAATCTAAATCATATGCACTTTTCTCCTGATTATTTCTTGGACCACCTTAGGTTGCTACAGATGTTTCAACTTAGACCAAAGTGGCGTTTTTGCCAAGTTTAGGATTTTCTATTAGAGCCTATGCACCACACACCGGCAAAACAAATATATTTGTAAATACAGTGCACTCCCACAAAACGAAACTCTCTTAAACGAAATTGGTGCTTAAATATAACAACTGCCTCTAATATGATTGGTTTCATACTTGAATATTTACTCCTGTTTATCCCTCAGTAAACAAAGCTCTTCTTAAAGGAAATCCCTTTTCTTGGTCTCTTGAAGTTTCGATTAAATGGAGTCTACTGTAGTACATTTTATGGAGAGTTTGATAGAAGTAACTTATGGATTCTATCGGAGGTTGTGCCTTGTAGAAATATTCTAAAAAGCACTACAATGCACTCAGTTTTGTCGACGCTCTAAAGTATAAAAATTTTAAAGCAATCGTGAGCATCGGTTTTATATGAAAGCATGTTGCCGTAAAAACGCAAAGAAGCCAGTATTGAAAAAATGCGCAAAATGGCCAATTTATAGGGAATTTTGTTTGTACTTGGTTTTCCACTATTTCGTGAATTTCAAATGGTAGTCACGGACGCAAAACATTTCACAGCGAAAGCTCTTATGAGATCACTTTTTCGGTCACGCGCAGTTGTCCGCCGCTGCGATCGTCGCCGCCGCCACCGGTGTCCATAACCACATCACGCGAAATTAGAAAAAGAAACTTTGCACCTGTGACACAGTGGGGCTTGAATCCGGGTCTGCTGAGTGCCAGCCCAATATTCTACCACTGAGTTACGCTGGTGCTTGTGACTTGTCGTCAAACTTCCCTTAGGCAGGCTTAATGTCGGGAAACCAATCGCCTTAATACGACTTATAAAGCGTTTTACCACATCGAAAGAACAACCAGTCGTCGCTCAATGCGAATAGCATAACGAGTGGGCTGTACAATGCTCCAACCCATCACAAAAGCTTGTTTTTGCTCACCTATTAACTGTGGCGCATACCCATTTCAGCCATCCACCATGACCATGGGTCGAAGCCATAGACAAACATTATTATGGTTACCTTTTTACTACCGGCTGGCGATAGCAAGCTCGTCCCACCAGTGATCGAGTAATATTTTGCTGATCCTCTCTGCCTTGCATAGGTAATAATGAAAAGCAGAATTAAGTTCCGAGTAGAATATCTCGGAGCATCGACACGCTCGATCTGCCACAAGCTTTTCTATACAAACATACCTACTTATTGTAGGCACCGAAATTTCGTTATTCTTAGTTGATTGGGTAGCTAACAACATTATTGCCTTACTTTGTGTCAAACTGGACACAGCTTATCTGCAAAGGGGGTTTCCTGTTCTTAGGACTGAATTTTAATGCAAGCACAAAGCACGTCTCTGAAAGTGCCAGTGCTGCTTCTTAAGATTTTATAACATGTTTATTTTTGTGAATTGTGCAATTTGTCACTTAAAATTGAACTTTTTGCATAGCAATAAGGCTGTACCAAATCAATTATTTTATTTTCGCTGTAATATTCACTGAATGTTTTGTTTTATTATGTTTTTGTAACCTTAGTTGATTATCTTCTCGAATTTAATGCCATAAGTGCAATCAAGTGATTTAATCATACCGAACTTTGCCAATACCTGACCAGGTGTTATTTCTTACATGATACCTAACCATATTTAACATTGTTAAAGATAAATGACAGATGAAATTCTGGAATATTGTAACCTTTCTTTACTTCACCGTGTCTTTTGTACGAGTATTTCGGGATGGAATTAGAATGCGGGATGTTGCCAAAACTACAATTTGATTGTTAAACACAGATTTGTGGTGCAACCTATTAATTTTGACTACTCATGGTTCTAACATATTCAAATTCAAGTGCACTGGGTGAGAAAAAAAACAACAATTGTTTGACTTCTGCTTTTTGGTTGTAACATTCTACCTTCATATAATTGCTACTCTGCCAATGATGTGTTTGCAAAGCTGGCCTGCTAATTTTCATTGCCCTGATAGAAGTCTGCTCGAATAAAACAGTTTGTCTCTTTTGTATGTGTGCAGGTTTCTGGACCAAGTATCTGGCGAGCACCTTAATTCCTTTGTATAATCATCATTACTATTGTCACGTTTCTCCTGACAAACATAATATAATAGGCTCGTGAAGTCGACTAGCCAAGCAGCAGCTTAGATAGATCGTCTTTGTCCTCTTTCACTCATGGGTCTCACCCAAGCAGACCATGTGGCAATAGTCCCCCCCTTGGAAAGCATCGACTAAATGCTCGTAAAGAAAGAAAAAAAAATGAAGGCATACACATGCAGATAGAGAGAACCAAAAGAGGGAGAGTGCCAGTACTCGTAGCGCAAATAAGGAAGTTTCGCCAACGCTTGCACCAAGCACAAAAAGAAAAGGTATAAAAACACAGGAGAACACAAACAGCAGCAGCAACGCAATGTCACAGCTTGTCGTTACACGTGAAACCACAAGGGCTATTGTGTGAAGTAGAGCTTCAGCCGAACGACATGCACGGTTTCAGGCTGAAGCTGTCGACGAGAAGACGCTGCACCGCCCGGAAATACCTCAAAGGTAAGACCTGTGACACATCTAAGAACCTTGTACGGTCCAAAATAACAGCTTAGGAGTTTTTCGAATAAACCTGGTCGCCGGACAAGGATCCCCACCCACACTCAGTTCCCAGGGTGGTAGGTGACCTCTCGATGACGGAGGTTGTAATGTCGTGCGTCTGCATCTTGTTGGTGACTGGTGTTTATGTGAGCAAGCTGACGTGCTCCTTCGGCGTATTGAGTGTATTGCTAAGCGTCTGGAGCAAGTTTATTGCTTTGGTCGCACGGAAGCATAGCATCGAGCATGGTTCGCACGCTGCGTTCGTAAACAAGTCGGAAAGGCAGAAATCGCGTTGTTTCTTGCGTTGCCATATTGTGCAAACGTGATGTATGAAAGAATCTCGTCCCAGGTTTTGTGTTGTACATCCTTGTACATTGACAGCATGTCTGCTATGGTCTTGTTAAACCTCTCTGTCAGTTCACTGAATTGCGGGTGATAAGTAGTCGTTTTTCGATGACTTGTGCAGCTCAATTTAAAAATGTCCTCCATCATTTGTGCTGTAAACGACGTCCCTCTGTACGTAATCACGCATGACGGGGCACCATGCCGTAGGACGATTTGGTGCACGAAGAACTGCACGACTTCAGAGGCTGTGCCATGGGGTAACGATCTTGTTTCAGCATAACGAGTAAGATAATCTGTCGCAACTATTATCCATTTGTTCCCAAAGGACGACAAAGGGATGGGTACGAGAAGGTCCATTCCCACGAGGTCAATGGTGTCCGTGATGGTGCGATCGGCTGGAGCAGGCTCGTGGGTCTCACAGGCAGAGTCTTGTGGCGCTGGCACTCACAGCAGCCTTTCACATAGCGATGTACACTAGTTGATAGTCACAGCCAGCAATACTCTTGGCGTACTCTGGCGAGAGTTCGCGAATAGCCCAAATGCCCTGACGTGGGCTCGTCGTGGCACGCAAGGAGGATCTCATCACGCATGTTGGTAGGAACAATGAGTAGGAAGACTTTGTCGCTACCACGGACATTTTTCTTGTACAGAATGCCTCTTTTTAGAAAGAGGACAGCTCGCGAGCAATTTGTTGAGAGACCTGAGAGTTCTGGCCTTCCAGGGAATCAATAGCTCGGCGTAATTGTTTGTCTGCCCGCTGTTATGACATGAATTCGGAATCGCTAACTGCTTCGAAAAAGCCATCTTCATCCTCCGAGCCCCTGAAAGCGTGCCCCACAGGCGCTCGAGAGAGCACTCGGCATCTTCGTGTTTGCGCCCTGACCTGTACACAATCGTAATGTCGAACTTTTGCAAACGCAAACTTCACTGAGCGAGACGGCCAGATCGATCTCTGAAATTGGCCAGTCAGCAGAGCGAGTGATGGTTGTCGAGTTTCCGTGACGAACGACACCATGTTGAACATGAACGGGAAAACGCCCCCGTACTCTTTATTTACTCTGAATATATACATGTGCCTGTATGGCACGCATGCGCAGGGCGTTGCCCCGGTAGGGGCGGCATGACACAACGTGAACATAACAGCTGAACGATTACGCAACACTGACCACTATGCCACATCTCCCCTTTTAAACAGAAGAACCATTATGCCACATCTCCCCTTTTAAACAGAAGAACTGTAAAAACACCATAAAAAGCATTTTTTATTGCATTCAGACTAACCGAACAGAACAAAAGAGCCACACACCAGTCAAAAGTTACCTACAGCACTACATTCCGAAATACCGTAACGGTCTGGTTTTCGTACAATTCTACCGAATCAGCTGACATATTCGCCTGGAATTCGTGGCAGTTGAACATTGCTTCGATCATCTGTGTGATTGCAGGGGCGAGCTTGGGAGTTGGGCTGGCTGCTAGCAATTGAACCTTCCAGGCCAGGGGGAAAGTCGTATGACGCGTCGTAGGATTCTGGGACTCTGCTTGGCACTTGCTTGACTAGCGATTTACTGTTGCGTTCGATCTGGAGGCCGCTTTCCAAACAAACAACATACGACCGCGGCCGTTTAGCGTGCCGACATATGACGCCTTCCCGTCTGCAGTCCTTGACCCAAACACTGTCCCTGGGTGCCAATGGGACAAGGTGGCGGACAGCGTGGCAGCGATCGTAATTTTGTCTCTGCTTGTCCCGGACAGCCGCATCCTTTCCCGCACATCTTTCAGGTTGGGCGTCCTTGGAATCAACTTGTCAGGATGGAGAGGCGGGGTGGTACAAAGCCGCCGTCCCATGAGCAGCTCCGCTGGCGTTCTGCCTAGTGGTCCCGGGGTGTCCCTGTAGGCTAACAGAGCCAACTAGGGATCATGAGACTTTAAGAGTAGCCTTTTTACTGTTTTCACCATTCGTTCTACCTCCCCATTTGCCTGCGGGTATTTCGGGCTACACGTCACCCTCTGGAATCCATACGCCCTCGCGAACGCCTTAAATTCTTCACTGACAAATTGAGCACCGTTGTCCATTGCCAGCACTTCCGGAATATTGTGACTTGCAGATACATCTTTAATGTGACTAACAACGCTAGTGCTGGTAAGAGGTGTCAGCAAACACAACTCAGGAAAGCGCGATAGATAGTCCACTAAAAGCAAGTAGTTCCGGCCATGGAGGTGGAAGATATCTGCTGCGACCCTTTGCCATGGGCGATTAGGTGTCTGGGTTGGGATCATAGGTTCACTCGGCTGGTCTCGAAACTGTGAACAAATGTGGCAATCGCCAACCACGGTAGCAAGCTGAGAGCTTAAACCAGGCCACCAAACGGATTCTCTTGCTCTCGCCCTGCACCTCACGATACCCTGATGAACTTCGTGAAGCAGACTTAACATTCTCTTCTGGAGCGAGTGCGGCACAACGAGGCGCGTGCCATGCATGAGCGCTCCTTTGGAGACGCTCAGAGCTGCACGATCCTGCCAATATGGCCTCAATACGCTTGACATCGAAGCTGGTCTCGGCCATCCTTCACGAAGATAACAACACAACATACGGCAGGTCTCGTCCTTTGCCTGTTCTTCGCCGACCAGTCGAAACTGGTCTGACTCGCCCAACTCTGACAACACCCCAGAAACAAACGAGTTGACCTCCCCTACCAAAAGGACGCCCTTACTGTTTTGCTGTCGCATTGGCGCTCTAGAAAGTGCGTCAGCGATTTCCAAGTTTTCCCTGGAACATATTCCACCTCGAAACTGAATCGCATCAGACGCATTCGAAATCGCTGAATGCGAGGCGGCAACAAATCAAGCAGGGTCCTTCCTAGCAATGTGACTAGCGGTTTGTGATCTGTTTCCAGCGTTATGTAAAGCCCATGTAAGTAACTTTCAAGATGTTCCGCCGCCCAGGTTAGAGCTAGGGTCTCCTTTTCAATTTGCGCATAGCGCATTTCTGTTGGTGTCAATGATCTGGAAATAAACACAACTGGCCGTTTCTTTGTTTCGTTGTACCTGAAGCAGAACTGCCCCTATACCGTACGAAGATGCGTCTGCAGAAAGAATAGTTGGATTATGCGGACCAAACTTTGCCATACATCTATCAGAACAGATGGTCTGCTTTACGCTGTCAAAGGCCATCTGCTGAGGTGCAGCCCAACTCCACTCCTTGTTCCTTTGCAGCAACTGACGTAACGGCGCGGTCTTATCTGCTAAGTCGGTTATAAACCGCGAGCAATGATTTGCGAGACCAAGGAATCGGCGCATGTCGCTTACATTTTCCGGTGGCTTCATATCTCTGATCGCCCTAATTTTAGCTGGGTCCGGTGATATGCCATCTTTGCTCACACGGCATCCCAAAAAACAAAGCTCTTTTACACTAAACTGGCATTTTTCCCAATTCAGGGTTACGCTGGCTTCTGCTAATCGGTTTAAAATCTGGAACAGTCTCTCATCATGCTCTTTCTGAGACGAACCAAAGACCAGTACATCGTCCATTAGGTTTACGACCCCCGGTACTCCATCAAGGATTTCACAGATCTGCCTTTGAAAATACTCAGGAGCAGATGTTATTCCGAATGGCTGACGCTGAAAGCAATAACGTCCAAAGGAAGTAATAAACGTTGTCAGTAACTGACAGCCCTCGCTTAGCTTTACCTGATGGAATCCCGAGTTCGCGTCAAGTTTAGAAAACACCATTGCTCCGCTAAGCAGCGCAAGTGTCTCATCAACAGTGGGGAGCACAAACCGCTCACGTTTCACACTCTTTTCAACTGCGTAAGATCAACACAGATCCGAACTTGCCCGGAAAGCTTCAAGACGGGCACTATGCCAGCGCACCATTCGCAGGCCCTTCAACTTTACGAATCACTCTGTTTCTTTCCATTTCTTGTAGCCCGCATTTTACGCCATCCCTCAACGGGATGGGTATATGACGAGCGGTGTGAATAGCATAGGGCATTGCGTCTTCTTTGAGACTAATACAGTATTCTCCTTTCATGATACCTAAACCGTGGAACAGAGAAGGGAAACGCGTTTGCACAGTTTGATGAACTGAGGCCTCATCTAAAAATTTCACAATTTTTAAAGCTTCTATTGCAGGCAAGCCTAAATTGACATTACTCGCTTAGTTGATGACAAAAACGTCCTGCCTAACCTGACACCGTCTCCATAGAATATTGGCTGTGAATTTTCCTGTTGGGTCTAACACTTCATTGCCTGGCCCCTTCAAAATTACGTTAGACTGCTGTAGATCTTTCGGTACACCAGGGAAGGATGCTGGAACAACGTTGACCTCTGCTTCTGTGTTGATTTTAGCAGATACGGTCACCCCGTCAAAAGCGACTTGAACAAAGCGAGCTCTTGCAAACGTATCAGCTAAAGTCCCAACAAAGTACGTTACACCCCTTCGATCTAATTGCTCACTTGAAGCATGACTGCTGCCCCTGGTAGGGGCGGCATGGCACAACGTAAACTTGACAACAGCTGATCGATTACGCCACAGTGGTCAGTCACCACTTTAAAGGGACGACCGTAGAGGTAAGGTTGAAATTTGGTCGTCGCCTACAGGACTGCGAGGCATTCTTTTTCTGATGTAGAATAGTTCGTCTCCGCTCGAAAAAGAGTACGACTGGCGTAAGTTATTACGTGCTCAACGCCGCCGTGTCGTTGTACAAGGACAGCGAAGTCCGACGTTGCTGGGATCTGAATGAATTTCTGTAGCAGTGTCGTCATCGAAATGGGCAAGAACAGGAGCTGTTTGCATTCTCTGTCGTAGCTCTGTGAACGTTGTATATTGTTCTGCGCTCCAAATAAAGGGGCACGTCATCTCGGGTGAGTCGCGTAAAAGGTTCAGATATCTTCGAGAAGTTGGCGATAAATCGGCGATAATATGCGCACAAGCCGAGGAAACGGCGTACTGCTATTTTGTCTAATAGAAGAGGGAAGGTGGCGACGGCAGCAGTTTTGTCTGGATCAGGTCGCACTCCATTCACACTAATGACATTTCCCAGAATTTTCAGCTCTTCATAGTTGAAATGGCATTTTGGGGGCTTCAGCGTGAGTTCAGCTGTGCGAATGGCTTCCAGAACCTTTCTTAGACGCTTCAGATGTTCTTCGAAGCTCTCGGAAAGGATGACAGCATCATCGATGTAGACAAGGCAGCTTTGTCACTTCAAGTGAGCGAGAACAGTGTCCATCATCCTCTGAAAAGTGGATGGGGCAGAACAGAGGCCGAAGGAAAGAACTCAGAATTCGTAAAGTCTGTCTGGAGTCACAAACCCGTTTTTTTCTCGATCTCGTCCATCCACTTGGATTTGGCAAAAGCCACTCTTTAGATCGATGGACGAAAAAAACTTCGCGCCTCGTAACCTGTCGAGAAAGTCATCGCCCCATGAAAGTGGGTAGATGTCTTTTTTCGTGACGCTATTATGCTTCCTGTAGTCAATACAGAATCGCAGCGTTCCATCTTTTTTCTTCACTAGAACGACTGGCAAGGACCAAGGGCTGCTGGATGCTTGAATAATCCCATCATCGAGCATCTCTTTTACTTGTCATCATCAACATAATTTATTTTCCCTTACGGGCCCCTGACGGGGTATTACATAAGGGGGGGGGGGGGTCGAACAAGGATACACAAAGGCAATTCCAGACCAAGAACGTAAAGTAGGTTGAAATTCAAGAATTGCAATGACAGGGCAATAATAAAAACAGAACTCCTCATACAACAAATAGCATGATAAAAAAAATGAGAGAAAGGCAACTGGCTACACAGAAATTATGACGGTGCGATTGTAAAATGAGTTTCTAGTAAGGTTTTAAACTTCACAGTATTTCGTTCATTGGCTATTGCATTTGGAAGCCGATTCCAATTCCCAATTGTTAATGGGAAAAAAGATTTGTTAAAAGTGCAGGTTGAACCTTTTAAATTTTGGACACTCAAAGAATTGAAGAGACGGCGCGAAGTTCGAATTGGTGGGAGAAGCAGGGAGCCATGTAAGCAAGAATAATTGAAATACAGTTTGTGAAATAAACAAAGACGTGCTATTTTTCATCTAAGATCCAGAGAGGCGAGAGACAATGATGATTTTATAGTAGTAACACTTGTGCGGAAATTGTATTCGAAGGTTATAAAATGAGCCGCACGATTTTGAATGACTTCAAGAGCGTCTATTAAATAGGATTAACGTGAATTCCAAATTGGAGAGGCATACTCGAGTTAACTACGGACGTAGGTTACGTAGGCGAGTTCACGAACTGAAGTCGGTGAGCAGGACAAGAATCTTCTGATGAAACCTGTAGTAAGCTGTGCGATATGGTCAGTTCATGTTAGTTTGCTGTTGATGAGAACACCCAGGTATCGATACGATTCTGCAAGAGCGAGATGATTATACTGGAGGGAATAAGTAAAATTTAGGTTTGAATGCTCACGGGAAACTTGCATAGATTTACACATAGAAATATTAAGTTACATCATCCATAAAGAACACCAATTTTCAATTACATTTAAATCATTTTGGAGGGAAAGTTGATCAGAGCCATCACATATATGGCGGTAAACGACACAATTGTCGGCAAAGAGACGTATCGAAGATGTACCACTTGAGGGAAGGTCATTAATAAAAATTAGGAAGAGGAGAGGGCCGAAGACAGAACCTTGACGTACGCCAGATATTACATTTGTAGTCGAAAAACGGTGAACTCCGATTGGGATCGATTAGTGAGGAAGCCTTGTATCCATGACAGTATGAGCGGGTCTAGATTAAGGGAGGAAATTTTAAGCATAAGTCTTTGATGAGGAACGCGATCGAATGCCTTAGAAAAATCGAGGAAGATGACATCTGTTTGAAATGAAGAGTCGTGGTTTAAGTGGAGGTCCGTCGTAAACTCAAAAAGTTGTGTTTCACAGGAAGAACCTGAGCGAAAGCCATGCTGATTTTTAAAAAAGAAGGAGTTGTTTTCAAGATGGGTTACCACGCTAGAGTATACTGTGTGCTCAAACAGCTTACAAGGTATAGAAGTTAAAGAAATTGGACCATATTTTAAGGAACGGACGGATTACCCGCTTTAAATATTGGAGATATGCTGCTTAGCTTCCAGTCACGTAGAAACATACTGTATTTTATCGTTTGCATGAATATTATTTCTAATATATTGCTGCAACACGTTAGCGTACCTTCAAGTATTTTAGCTGTGATATTATCTGGTCCCGGGGCACAAGATATTTCTTGTTTTTCTATTAGTTTAGCGATGCCCGAGGCAGTAATGCTAATCGGAAGCATTTGGGAGAAATGTTGGAAGAGTAAATCGGGGCTATCAAAGTTATTTTCCCGGATGAAAACGGACAGAAAAAATGAATTCATGATGTCAGACCGCTGGTCTTGCGGTACCTCCGAACCGTCGAAATTTCTTAAAGAAATTGTATGTGTGTGGTAGTGTTTTGGGGTTCGGAGATTGCAGAATTTACATGTCTGAATAGCCTAGTGTTCTTTGGCAGGAACGCGATAAGGCTGCTGCCGGATGGGGTGGGCGTCATCATCGGTAATAATTAAATGCTTCGTGAGGTGTGTTTGACGGACTTTGGAAGAAGAGGCGAAGCAAGATCGAAACTCCCTTTAAAGTTCATGAAGTGCAGCCTTTGTCTCGACTGACAGCGTCGAATTAATGTCGATGTGGTCTAGAATTTCCTTATCCTCATGCGTTTCCTCAGACGCAAAGTACTCCGGGACATCGGCAACAGGGTCTCCATAGGCTACGGTGGTTCCACGAAAAAGATGCCGGTGCTCGTAGTTGAAGTTCATAACTAGTATCTGTGACTGTCCGTCATGGACACACGCAACACTTCGGGGGACGCATACACCTTGAAGCAGCAGAAGTGATAGGTTGCTTTCAGCCACCACGTCACCATCTCGGAGATCTTCACAAGTGACTTCGATAGGAACAGTCGCTCGAAGCAGCAGCGTCACATTGTCGTCAGCAACACGCTGCACAGGTCTACGGCGGTTATCAGTGTCTCGATCTGTTGCGCCTTGAGTTTAAAAGGTTACGATGTACTCAGGGAGATTTATGAAGGCACTGTATTCTTGAAGGAAGTCCATGCCGATAATCAGCTCAGGTGAAAAGTCGCGAAGAACGAGGCAGCTGAGTACAAGTGTTGACGCACGAATTTTCACTCTTGCCGTACAGCGTCCCAGCGGTGTTACAACGTATCCTCCAGCTGTTCAAATTTGCGTTCTATTCCACGGCGTAATCATTTGCCTGAGATCTTTTGCTAGTTTCCCGCTGATAATCAAATAGTCTGCACCAGTTCGTATCAAGGCATTGACTTGAAAACTGTCAACCAGCATAGGTATATCGAGTGACACGCGGTCACTTTGTTCAGACGTGGATGTCGGCGTTTCTTCGGTACTGTGATCAATCTCTGATGAAATGCCGTCGGTATTCCGTGCAAGCGTCGATGGGAGGTCTTCCGCACTTTGAGTCTCAGCGACCTTGTCCCCAAAGGTTGCTGCCTTCAGTTTTTCTGAGAAGGGCTCGGGGAGCGTTCCTCAAAACGTCACCTCAAAACGTGGCCCAGTGGCTGCGGGTTTCCTCGGAGATGGTGACCGCGATTGCCGTCGTGTAAAGGGTGCATGCTGTTGCGCGATATACTCTTCGATATCCCTTGGCCTTTGACCAATTTGGGACGAGGGGAATTGACGGAAAATCCGCGCAGTCCAAGTTGCCGGTATGGGCATTCGCGGTAAATGTGACCAGCCTCACTGCAATGATAGCAGAGGGGTCATCTGTCCAGTGTACGCCAGAGATCAGACTTGCGCGTCGGTGCACGGAGACCATTGATGTCCAAACCAGCATGCGCTGGCTGAATCGCGATTGACAGCATCATTGTCTGGATCAAGATGTGTGGCACTGTCTGGATCGGGACGTGTGGCATTGTCTGGGTCCGGATTCCTTGACCAGAAATAGGCGTGGCAGATCACAAGGCTTTCGGGTATGTACGACGACGACTGTCAGTAGACACAGGAGCCGTTTCCGGATCAACCGACGTTGGCGGAAAACGATGGGCGTGCAGCACCTGCTGGGCCTCGTCACGAATGACACTGGTGATAGAACCAACATCGATTTGCCTTGTCCCGTACATCTTTTCAATTTCTTTCAGGACGACAGATCAGATGATCTCGCGAATCCGTTCGGGGCTCTTGCTCCCAGGGGTGGCGAAAATTTCGGGAGTTGAGGCGGCATTCACTTGACGGTCATACAGGGCAGACCGTTGGTGCAGCGCTCGCTCCATTGTTGCCGCTTCAGTAAGGAACTCAGCAACACTTTTGGGGGGACTACGCATCAAACCAGCAAAAAGTTGTTCCTTCACACCACGCATGAGGTGGCGCAACTTTTTTTCTTCTGCCATAGCAGGATCCGCTCACTTGAAAAGCCGTGTCATGTCCTCGACGTACATCGAGACGGTCTCATTGGGCATCTGGATGCGTGATTGTAGTGCACGCTGCGCCCGTTCGCGGCGGTTGGGACTCCTGTAGGTCTCCAGGAGGCGACGCTGGAACTCGCGCCAAGATGTCAGAACATCATCCCTGTTCAAAAACCACGTCTTGGCACCGTCTTTTAGGCAAGTGTACACGTTCCGGAGCTTCGCGGCATTATCCCAGTTATTGATCGCTGCGACACGTTCGAACTCACTCAGCCAGTCGTCAACATCTTCATGCTGCTCTCTGTGAAAGGGGCTAGGCATGAGCGGGTTCTGGACGGTGCAGTAGATCGGCGTGGAAGGTGTCGGAGCTCGCACCGGATCTTGTGTCGAAGTCATAGTCGCTGCGTCAGTAGTTGGTGTCTCAGGCAGTAGGCCTAGTTGGCAACGGCTTACTCTGTGAACAGGAGTGTCCACGGGTGCAGGGCTTGTGTTCGGGCTGCTGGGCGGGGTCTTGGGCATCGGGGTGGATGGTGAGACGTTGTACGCAGCACTTCCACCAGTATTGTCACGTTTCTCATGACAAACTTGATATAATGGGCTCATTGAGTAGACTAGCCAAGCAGCAGCTTAGATAGATTGTCTTTGTCCTCTTCACTCATAGATCTCACCCAAGCAGACCATGTGGCTGTATAAAGCATGCAAGTTTTGGGTCAAAGTGTGTAGTCATTGTTATGTATATTAAATTTTACAAGTATGCAACAAGATTTGTTGAAATTTCCCATTTACTTTTGAATGTGCAATATGATGCATTCAAGGCAACACCAGAAACGAAAATGAGTTGACGTTTAAAAGCCTGTCTTGTCTCCAAGCAAAACAGATTATCATAAAAATAGACAGCAGTCACTAATTCATTCTTTCAACAAATAGGGCACCAGTTTTGCTGGTTAGTTAGAAAAGTGCCAGCAATCAATTTGATGCCATATTATGCTGCTGTCTCTACTTGTCACTCTCAACAGTGAACAGCTAAATGCAGCGATTGTAAAACGCTGACATGATGCAACAAATTAACCATGGGGAACGCTCAACAAGCTGGTTTGCATGACAAATTAAATGTCTAAAAAGGGTGTTACAAGATCTAGCAAAAGTCTTTTTAGAATTTTGACAAGAAGCTTATTAGGCTTCTAATAATATAATTATAGTAAACATTTACAAAAGTTCTTTAAAAGGTCTAGGAAGAAGTTTCTAGAATTCTTGCTAGCAATTTTCTAGCCGTATAATAAGGTGGCGTTAGCACTGCTACGGGAGATTTTCAACCTGCTTTGGTTTAAATAACATCTCAACAAGATGTCTAATACACCTTTGGGCGTTCTTCGGAAACGTTCCAAAACGGGCAATGACACTTATGTCATTTTCGGACATTTACTAAAAGTTTTCTAGCTTTTCTTGTGTTTCGTGGGTAGTGCTTATGCACCGACAGTCATCAAGGAAAAAACAAGTAATCGTCCACGTAGCTGAAGGTTTTCACCTCCACTGAGTCCAATGCAGCCTCTAGGCCACGGTCAACCACACTCAGAAAGATTTCACTCAAAACTGGTGTGATCCTCCACCCGCTTGTCCGTCTCTTGTCTTTATTTTGTGCTAAAAGCTACAAAAAAAATGAACGAGCTCACCCAACAAGTCACTATACTAACTTTCTTTTCTTGTGCCATGTTTTATTATCGCTTTATGTGCACTGTCACACCAAGAAAGAAATGCCAATATCTCAACGTGCTGGTCCTCTGCCGTCTGCATTTGTTTCCCTCGTATTGGCACCAAATAAATAATACAGAGTTGACCTTGATTGTACATTCATTACTCTAGCGTCTCCATTTTTTTTTTGCCAGCCAAGTCACAACTGTGCGTAAAAAATGCTAAAAGCATAAATGACTCACCATTCACATTTTTTTCATCGCAGTTGTGTCATTTAAATGTTCTGTGGTAATTTTTAAAATTTGTTGAAGTGTGCCTTAGGTGCATTGAATGCTTCTGCATCTTTGTTTCGTGCACGTTCATTTTGGTGTGCCATTACGCTGTGCGGATACTTTCGAGTGGGCCCTTAATGCAGACTGAAAACAGCACTTCTAGGGCATCTGTATGCAGACATTTCCCAGCCAGCTTCGCATATGTGCCTACCACGCTTGGGAGCTTGAGTTGTACTGAAGTGACTGGAGTCGATGCTCGAAAGGCTAATAGAACATTTTTTTTTACGGTGCCTCGCATGTCACAAAGTGAAAAGTGACGTCAATGCACGTTTTTTGTCATTTCCTGGTTCGTAGTGGTGAGTGACATAGTGAATTAGCAGCAGGCTTTTTTTTAATGTATTAAATGAGATAGTGATCTGCTTAATCATGTTTGTACCCTTTCTCTTCAGCCACAGCGACGTCCTGGTCAAGTGCCTTTGCTACATGAGCCAAAAAAAAAAACAACCAGGCCTTATGAGGCCATAATAACTATCGAGGCTTGTAACACTGTGACATCAGCCAAGTGCCCGTGTGCCATTGGTTGGAGTGATGTGTGCAGCCACAAAGCTGCATTAAAGCTAACGCTTCTTTTGAAAAATTGCAGGGTATCCATGAAGTGAATGATGATGAGTGGGCGAGGCATCCATCTGTCTGCCTGTCCATCTGTTCGTCTGTGCATCCGTCCGTCCATGCATGCATGTGTTTGTGTCCGTCCGTGTGTTCATCTGTTTGTCTGTCTTTCTGTCTGTGTGGCGACGAGTACGAGCCGCCCAGACTCTCCACTTCGCTTCATCCACGCCTCAACAAAAAGGCGATGAGCTTCAGCCACCGTGCTGCTCCACGCCCGCCGCTCTACTTTGTCTATGCCCTACCAACGATCCACCACATACTAAAATGATCCAGGAGACTGAGAGAGGCACTTTTTCCTCGCGGACCCAGGCACAACCTGCGCAGCAGCCAATCAAAAAGTAGCAGTTCAGCGCCATCTAGAATATCCTCACTGAACTGCAGCTTGTATGTACTCTTATGAGACAGCGTCGTCGATTATACTGATCAAGAGATCAGTATTTTTTTTCTTTATTTTTTCTTGTTATTTTTTTCTTGTTTCTTCTTCTCTCGGTTTCTCCTGAAACAGGACAAGGTTAGACTAAGAGGAGCTTTGCCCCTAAAAAAAACAACAAAACTTTGAAGAGGCGCCACCGGAGATGTGCACAAAGCTTCCACAACAGTGGTAATGGCCACGCAGTAGCCCTCTAGCTCCTTTATCGCTGACGTTTGTTGACTGGAGAGGTATTTGAGAGGACGGACTCATTGACCAAGTCCATACAAAGTTTCCCACCTGGCTTCCCACATAAGAATTGTGCAGACTGAAATTTCAGGTTCCTGCTCGACCGCCTTTACACGGCACCTAGAGAATGGCCAAATCGTCGAGGGCACCTCGAAGCGAAGAGGACGACATTTAAATGAGAAAAGATGGCTGCTTACAGGTCAATTAGTCATCCTGTTGGTGGCCAGTTGAGTTGTAACTGAGACCAGCTGCCAACTAAAACCAGCTGCAAATGGATTAAACTGGGACCAGTTAGTTACCAACTGGGACCAGTGAATGCCAGTAAATACTAGTTGAAAGAAGAATCCCTATTTATACATAGTCTTCTGGGTTGCTACAAATGCAAATTGATCATCAAATAATTAAGAAATGCAATTTTTTCACCACAAATACTTTACTTTATCTTGTACTTATGTTGAAAAGAGTGCACTTTTTAGCTATTCTAGTCTGTTATTTCACAAAAAAGTGCTACCATCTGGGCTTTCCAGGAAGCATATGACTGTGATAAATAAGTTCAGTTTGTGACTGTGATGTATTAGGTTCAATTCACATGCTGAACCAACTTCTATACGTGATTGCACTTGACTACAAAAAAATAAATAAACTTGTACGTGCCATGATGACTAGTGAATACAAGGCCGCTCCACAGTTTGATTCCTGCCATGGCAGCCGCGTTCCGATGAGGAGAAATGTAACAATTAAAGACCATGTACTTAAATATGAGTGATTGTCAAAGCACTCTAGGTGACCACAATTTATAAGGGTTCCCACACTATCAGTTCTGGCTAGTATTATTCCAGATGTTATCAAATTCTTTCAATTCTTGCCCCCGTTTTGAATGTTCGGGACACTATGACAAACAGGAGTACATGAAGCATCTTTGAACTGCATAGCAATAGTCGTTACCTGGTATGCTTTTGTTTCAATTTTTAACTACACCCTCGTAATTTTTCCATCGTCACTTTTCCAGCCGCACGATTCCGAAATAACTACGGATATCCACTGGAAACACTATGAATACGAATGCCCAGCCATTCGAATATCCAGCACGGATAGCCAGTGGACATACAGTGAAAATGCATGTCTCATGTGGCTGTTTTTTGGACATGCAAACTGGATGTCTGGTCGAACATTCGGCTTCGTATGTTGACTGGCCGTCCATATAGCAACATGTCAAGAATATGTGCATTTATTGATCATTTATTGTTGTAAAATTAGAGCATTGTGGAAATCAAATAGAGCTTCAAAAGCCCAGGTGACACTCATGTAAAATTTTGTAAAAAAAAAACAGTACTATAACATATATTAAAATTTTCTTTAGAGACTGCTGCAGTGGCATGCAAATACTTGATTAGATTAATGTACAACCTGGCACTGAGCACCGTATACTCATGCCGTCACTCATTGCGGAAAGGTGAAAACTTCTGAAGTTATCAATGCTGTGACTAGTACATTGTGTTTGCTTCTTCTTGGCTCAACAAAATTAAAGAGGCACAAAATGCTATTTGGCTCTCCATGTCAGTAGTTCTGCCACGCGAATAAAGAAGAAAATGAGGACCGAGCGTGCCATAGCAGTTATCATGCAGGAAAACTTTCATGCGCCAGCCTAGACACTTCTCAACAAGAGATGCACCGCAGCTGCTCAGATTCCTCGAATGTGTCACACTCCTCTGGACGTGTTGGGAGAAAACACACGCCACTGTGCCTATTGTCCCGAAACTTGCGTGACCAGCGGTGCAGAATGACAAAAGAAGCACAGCAAGGAAAAGGCAAAGGAAAGGATGATGCTCATGTTTGGTCGCACGTGCGTTGAGCTGGTTTCTGTGCATCAGAATGGGCACAATTTTTTTCAAGTGCACCTGCGTGGATATTAGCAGTACGATAAGAAGTTACAAAGAATGACTTTTCAATGAGAAACACTGAAATATGACACGAGCTCACCTCTGTTCTCGGCAGCAGAAATTACCGTAGCAAGCAAGAGCTACCCCGCATTTATTGGTGGACTGTTCACTTGCATGCTACAGATAAAGTGACAAAGTTACAGGTTACAAATGTTCTTTATGTCTCAACTGATATTTATCTGCTCTTTTAGCACGTTAAGCATTGTCCCTCCTTTGTACGGCCTGCTAATGTGTGGCATGTTTCGAGTTTTTCATTCACTTGCATATTCCTGGCTATCAATCGATAAAAGGTGTGCACATGTGACCAGTGCCTATGCATCTTCTTTAGATGCATGTGCTACACACAGGGGTTTTTCTCTTGTGCTTGTCTCTGCGTATGTATAGCAGTTACTAGAATAATATTGCTAGAGAGACACGCAAACTGGGTTTGCTGCTAATAACTTCATTTATTAAACCCGCAAAAAAACTAATTGTTACCATCTCAGAAGTCATGGCAATTGAAGAATAGGGGCATTGAACACTAATATTTCATAAAGGGGGCTGTGAACTGCCCTCTTTACCTTGTTATATAAGTTAACAATAAAGGTGCGATTGTTCTTGAAAACCTGCTAAGACACTATTTTTTCTGATTTCATTTGCAGCAGAAAAGCTCCCGTAGAAAACACACAGGCCACCTAGCACGCCATGTGGATACGTTGTACACAGGCAAGGTTTCTTGAATATGTGCTAGCTATACACACAGAAACGTTATATATATATATATATATTCAGCAGGAAAGTTCAGGGGGTTCGGTACGTATACATAAACACAAGCGGGTACACGTACAAGAGAGCAATACTTTTAAGACTAACGTTCCAGCCTTGGCTCGGCCTTCAACAGAAGATAAAAAGTAGACAAGCATATGCCCCTCTTCAGGGCCGGTGAAATCACACAATTGATCAGAATGGTGATTAAGACATACTACAGGAGTCCCAAAAGAACATTGTCAGTATAACTTGACAAGTGTTGAGCAACAAGATCACTGTCGAAAATTCAAGGAGCGTGTAGCTGGTGTACGGCAAATATTTAGAGCAAAAAAGCACTTTTTAAGCCATGAAAGGGACACGTTAAAAAAATGTGTTGAAGCGAATACATGAGCACATGTCACGCACACTGTAAGTGTCAAGTGCGAGGCCAAACTACTGCTTGCGCACATATAAAACCGACTGAAGAGACTGTCAATGTTCGAGCCCGCTCTCCTAAAGGGATGTCGAGAGAATGTACAAATTTGTTATCTCTAAGATCTCCTTTTATGTTGATGGACATCTGATGGATGTATTCATTGCATGCCAGCGAATCCATGGTTACTTTGATTGTGACTAAGGAGTACTGGGGGCATCATGATAATGCAAGAAAGGCATGTGGGATAAATTTAGTATTACTTTTGTGTGACAGAAAAATGCCCTAAACGAACCCCCATTTTTTTTTTTCTTTAGTGGAGTCTCAACTCTCAGCAGCGAGGGCACTATTCTGTCACATTGCAAGCACCTTCCCCGCACTACCTGCTGACGAAGGTATCCTAGCAATCGGCAAAAAATTACGAACCATCTCCCTGAGGGTAACTATGATTGGACGTAAAGCAGCAGCAATGTGCACGTCGTTGACTCGGCTGAAACAGGCGTCGACGTGGGCGCTGGAAGAACGGTTTGAAGCGAAACATGGTGTAGCCTTTAGTCGAGTAAACTTTTTTTGAAATGCAAAGACACGGGAGGCTGGTTGGGTTTTGTGTAAGTTTCATCACAGATAAACGAGCCGGAAGAGCGTTTCCACTTGACGTGTGGTCGAGTGTTGCGGGCGATAGAGAGGGTGAAGCTAGAGAAATGTGTTGCGAGCAGGAGGAGGAGTAATACCACCTAGGTGTGTTGGGAGCAGCCGGCAGCTGCTGCGGGTGAAATTGTTTCAACAACTGCCGCAGAAGGGGGGGGGGACATGAGGTGTGGTGCGTTTGCACGGAGGCACGAACAGACAGCAAAACAGGCTAGTCATAGAGCTGCTTTGCATCTAAAAGCGAGATCGCAGCAATAAAGACGCTGCTGCGGTAGTTCTGATGCACATATGACAGATTACCAAAGGCACCACCGGAAAACGCAGTGTAACTATGCAGTAACTGCCTCAAATTTCCATCACCTGACATGTGCTGCCGTTAGCAATCCAGAAATATATGTGATGACACTATTGTAACATTACCGAAATTGCACGGACTTTTCTTTCTTTGGCATTGTGTGGAAAAACAGTTCAGCTCATTCTCATGATCATGCGCTACCATCAAATTTTGAAACTATATTACATGGTATAGATGCTGATGGTGCTGACACAGCAGCGCAGCTGATGGGCGACTTGTAAACCTTTGGTAGACACCAGCATGTACGTTTTTGCAGCGATACATTAGTGAAAACCAGCACAGCTACACATAAGATAAGCATTAACTGCAGCATGGTCAAGCTAAGCCAGCGTCTCTTCTATTTTTTAAGTGCTTGGGCGAAGGAGCGGGTTTCAATAGGAAGCAGGCATCGGTATTAGTGTGGCTTTTAGCCGCCAGGCGCTGCCACTGGAGTATACTTGCCATCGCGTCGTCTCTAGCACAAACCAATGCCGCGGCTGCATTTGAAGCTGCCATACACGGTGAAGTTTTTGACTGTATTCACACTGTTTAAAGGGGCCCTAAAGGCAACTATTAAGTCGACGTTGATTATTGAACTGAGGGTATGGAAACCTCATAGTGTTACTTTTGGGCCAAGGAAGGGCCTATTTTGAAATAAAATCACGTTTTAGAGCTCCGCATTGGGTTAGCGCACTTCAAATTACCCGCCTCAAGAAGGGGACCGATCGGACTGTCTCACGTCACTGTTGCCGTGCACAACATTGCCCGGCTTCACTGCGCAACTAGCAGCAAACCAAAAGCAGCGGGAGCCACAGCAGCAACAATGGTCATTGATCAATTTCCTGCCATTAGCTTCAAGATTGCCGACGTTTTTTGTTTCCACTGTGCCGCGCTGGATGGCACCATGTGTCTTGTGTAACCACGTGAAAATTGAATGTTTGAACCACTCGCACCATTGCCCATAGTAACGTCCGGTGGTTCTTTTTTTCATTAATCATACAGAAACGAACAAAAGACGTTTTATTGTGTCTCTAGATGCGCGGAATGTTCTATATTTAGTGCAGTTATATTGATTACTAGTGATTAATTGTAGGCGGTCTACCCGATGTCATCGAGATAATTTTTAAAAATGTCCTACTGCGACGCTTGTGCTCTTGTGCATTTACCTTAATTTCTCAGTAAGTAGGGCACTGTTGTCGACAATATTGTCAGTTTAGATGTTGTCATACAGTGAGCTTTCACTCTGACGTAAATTGTTATTTGGCTTTAGTGTTCCTTTAAAGTACAGTGGACTCCAATTAAATGAAACTCGGTTAAACAGAAAAGCCACATAAATGAAACTATCTAGGCACATTTGGTTGGTCTCCTATATATTTAATGATAAAAAGTTTCGGATAATTGGAACATTCCTTTCGCTTACGTCGGTTAAATGAAACTAATACAGGCAAAATCCATGAACGACAGAAGTAGCCACGGCAGTCTAGCAACCATGAAACAAATGCCAAAGCTAGCTTAGCCGAGTCAATCCAGTAATTGCACATGTCCTCGCGCGGCGAGCAGCAGTCGACGTCTTGTCGTGAACTTGAGGATAGCCTCGAGGAACCTACATCTGAAGTTCAAGATGAAAACCTGTGTTCGGCTCAAGTGTTGATAAGATGGTGTGTGATCCCGCGCTCACTTCAGTGGCTGATAGTGCGGCAAGAGATGCTGTTATTCAGTTGCAGTGCTACTTTGAACACGATGGTGGCACAGAGTTCCTGCCCAGCCATTCAGCAATGCACTCCTACTATTTTGAGAAAGTGCATGAACAAGGTCAGGCAAATTGTTGTCGCCCCGTCATGATAGTCTAGTGGCTAAGGTACTCGGCTGCTGACTTGCAGGTCGCGGGTTCGAATCCCGGCTGCAGCTGCTGCATTTCCGATGGAGGCGGAAATGTTGTAGGCCCATGTGCTCAGATTTGGGTGCACGTTAAAGAACCCCAGGTGGTCAAAACTTCCGGAGCCCTCCACTACGGCGTCTCTCATAATCGTATGGTGGTTTTGAGACATTAAACTCCACATATCAATCAATCAATGAAGGCAAATTGTTGTCACCTCCTTTTTCCCAAGCCGGCAATATTAGCAACATCTTTCTTTCTAATCAACTATAGTAGTATTAAAATGTTCTTGTTCAGTCGGCTACAGTTGGTGCTCTTGAAATAGTCATATTTCATTCATTTTATGGGCTTTGCTTAAATGAAACTTCTCATAAATCGAACAAATTTTCTTACCACTTTGAGTTCCCTTTAAAAGGAGTCCACTGTATATTAAGAAGTTGTAAATGACAATCAGGAAGCACTTGTTGTTCTGGGCACCCAGCCCTCTTCAAGGACATGTGTCATTTGAGGCTACTTGATCGAAACCTTGAGATTATTCCAGAGCTCGCGCGATGACCAGTGATAAGGCTGGAATATTCAACAGCACATGTATAAAAGCCGATGCACTTCCCCACTTGTCAGTTGATCGACGGCCGACCCTCAGTTTGCCGCTATTCGTGCCAGTGTGTATCGCTGTATTCTGTCTTTTTGGTCACAGGCTTTAAGTTTGGCCGAATAAACAGTTTCGTCTTGGACCTAGTTCTGCTCCCTCCGTCGATACTACGACCCTGTGACAGTATGCACCAATTCACCCAAATCATAGTCTTGCGTGATTGTAAGCATAAGGTGGGCATTTCCAACTTGTCATTGGCATAATGCAAGCTGTAGGGCACAACTTTGGAAAGCAACAAAGAAATTTTAGATGAAGATAGGAACCATTCAGCACGTAAGAAACAAAAGGTTACAGGCATAACATGATACGGCTACTGAGCTAAGTTATCTAAAAAGATGCCTGTGGCATCGCTCACTATGCCAATTCAGCCCACATTTAGTTGTCATTGCTTGCTGAGGAATGGTGCCACATTCCACCATCTTGTTCTCAATGAGGCTGGGGTGGTAGTGTGTGCATGTGCACACGCGTGTTGCAAGCGGGTACCGCATGGATTGTCAGCTACCATTTCCATTAAAAATGAGGAAGGAGAGAAAGCTTTTTGTAAGAAGAGAAAAGAGGGGGCAGGAAGTTTTTGGCTCACATTGCCGGAATTTTTCTAGAGGAGGAACTGGTTGAGAAGGCAGGGGTTTTAGATATAGGTAGGAAATGTAGCTTGGGACAGCAGAAGGCTAGGTGGTGGGCAGAAAACTAGCTGGCATAAAATGGAGTTGGTTGTATAGGACAAGACAAATTGGAGATCATTCAGAGTTACTGCAAGCAAAGTGGCCATGATGACGATAAATAAAAGTAGGTGTCACTATGACCACAGTAGCAGTATAATTTTAGCTTGGCTATAGGCTTGCCAGTAGTGGCTGCGAATCTGATAGAGCTCATGCTACACATGTTTAGTGGCGGGACAATAAGTGGTACTCGAAGAGATGGTTTCACTTTTGAACGCTGACCCCTAGCCTTCACGATGATCATCAGCCTTATTGGCTTTCTGTGCAGGCTGATGACACATTCACTGTAATTTGGCAGCAATATAACAGGACATAAAAACAACACAAACAAAAAGAAAAAAGCTATACACTCCTTCTGGAAGTTGGAAAAACACAAACAACTGCACAGCATGCACAAATAGAATAAGAGTGAATAAAAGTTGCAAAACAGTTCAAGTAGGAGGAATAGATGCTTGGCACCATGTGTCATGCAATAAAGCACGTTTAGCTCAGTCAGGAGCAGTAATGTACACACACAAACTGTGGAAGCACAGTGAAAGAAAGCCGGAAAGTAGGCGGTAGAAGGGCCTAACATGCCGAAAAAACACTTTGATATGGAGATCAAAGACCTACAGGTGGTGGCCGCAGAGGAGGGAGGTAGGGTGGTGGTGGTGCCAGAGAATCCTCTTGGGTGGCCACACTGGGGTCACTAGAGGCCCGCAATAGACCCGATCGCCGAGCCCCCTCCGAGGTCAGCTCCAGGTCACTCTCAGGTGATGAGGCGTAGCTGAGTCGTGACGTGACAGGGAAGAGGAAGTCATCTCCAATAGCCTCCTCTGGCTTGTTCTCTGAGCACCAGATGCTGAGCTGCTGCTGCTTGTCCAGGGTCTCACGCAACTTTTTATACCACATATCGGCACCTGTCAGGGCCACTGTAGAGGTGAAGAGATGTCCCCACAGCCGCTCTAACTTGAGGGCCCTCTCGTAAAGCTTGCGTGCACTCTGTCGCACGGGCAACCGTGATCGCAACTCTTTGACAGCCTGTTTGCTTTCGGCTCGCAAGAACACCACGATGGGGTAGAACTGGGCATAGTTGAGCCGATCCACAGCTCCTGGGCTGACATCGAGAAGAGCATGTTTGCCCTGCTCCACCACCTCACGAATGGCGCTGAGCCGAACAGCTGTAGCTACCTTGGGCTCCTCGACAGGTCCCCCGGGCTCTGCAATGAAAACTCCTTGAAGCCCACGTGGTATAGGCTAACACTATTAACAGTATTGTATCTTGTACACAAACCGGCGTGAAAGTTGATGCAAAAATCACATAGCTCACCTGCCAGAGCAACATGCATTCATTGTGTTGGAGGGTGTGAGCTCAGCTCCCACAGAAGAAAAGTTGATTTTTTTATACATCAAAATTTCCACACTTTAAAAATAAGGAAGCATTTCAATTACCACTTCATATTATAATTGTTATAACATTTCAGTCACAAGCGAGAACCCAATGAATGTGTGGTGATTAGGTTGATGCACAATGGTTAAAAAGGCCTTGTGATGTTTTTTCATCTGCATTATGCAGCATTGAAATTCATGTAGTGCTGAATAATGAGATGAATACAAAATTAATTATTCAAATTGGTACATAGTAATGGAAGTTATTGGCCTTCACACTTCAGGACCCCAGCAAACGAAAAAAAATTGTTGCCTTTCGCATTTGAATCTCCTATGATATCAAAGGCCATTTCCAATTATCGCACGCCTCTCACAGGGTCGTAACGAATAACTTGGCTTGTGGCGGTCGTTTTGCAGCACTCGTAACATCGTTTTGCAATTGTTTTACCATTGTCATATTTAAAAACAGGAATTCTTTTGAATCTGAGGAAGTTTATAGTGCTTTTATAACTTTTAATGCACAATAGTGTGGCCTATCTTGAATCGTATGAGCATTACGTACGACTTGCCCTATTGTCACGAGCAGTGATACTACCGAGGTCTTCCGATTTGAAGCAATTTTGGAGCAGCGAAATTTTCCAATTGGAGAACTTTGGAGCAGCAAAATTTTCTATTTGGAGCATTTTAGAGCAGCAAAATTTTCCATTTTGGAGCAATCTGGAGCAACTAACTTCAAATCTTGTAGAAGCCAGTTTCATTTACATTCAAGTACATAAAAAGTATTCTAAGGATCTTGTGAAGTGCTAGGAATATTTAAATTCATTGTAAATATCACGGAGCCAATCATCTTAGAAGCACTCCCTAATTCAGTTGGTGATGCAAGAATAATCAAGTCATGCTATTGAGCATTCTGGAAAAATTTGTTTAGTGATTATTTTCGTAGCAAATAAACAGAATAGTAGTTGAATAAAATTGTACTTCATGAAATAATACAAATACACCTATGTGGTTTTCAGCAGATATCGTAGACAAACGCTGTGACGTACAACGCTAAAGGCTCACATAGTCCCCACTGCATACTCACATAGTCCCCACTGCATACATAGTCCCCCCTGCATACATAGTCCCCACTGCAGGCTCACATAGTCCCCACTCACAAACTGGCGGCTACGCACGCACAGCGGAGGAGGCCACTTGAGGCCGAAAAGAAAACCAACCCCTGAATGGCTACGAATGTGCCAGGCTGATGCGAAATGTCACTGCTGTCAGAGATTGACGCTCCGAAGTGTACATCTTCAGACTCAAGGCTTGTCTCTACATCATTCAATTTAGGTGTGCTTGCAAAATAGTGTCTAGTGATGCGCATGACAATGGAGACCGGATACATCCCTCGGTCAGCTTTAACGACTGAAGCAAAACAAAAAAGCAAAAAAGCTGAAATCTAGCTCAAAAGGCCAGTTGCACACATTACACCTGTGGAAGACTTTCAAGAATAGGTTTCCATAGAACAAAATTCTCCTGACCCCAAACAACCACTCACTAGTGAGTAGCTCGTGTACGTTTTGGGCAATCATTATTCGCCCAACACTATCAGATGATGAAGATGATACCACAAGTTCATATTTCCCTTGCAAGAACTGAATTGATTGCAAAACTTTGGTGTTACTGAAGCGTAACCAAGAGCAGCATGCATGTATCCTAAGTGCGTAAGCCACATGCACTTTCCTAAGAACAAACATATTTTTTTGAGCAATGGTCGGTCGAAAATCACATTATAGCCAAAGCAGAAATTTTCAAACTATTTCTGAAAGTTCAGTGGAGGTACAGGGTGCACTAGAAACAAATCCACCGTGCCGATTCAGCATGGCAATTCAAAGTATCGAACACTGGTGATCGATTTGAATAGGTGTGGATTATCACACCTACTCCAGAGTTAAACGAGACAGGATAGCAATGGGCAAAAAGACACAATGAGAATGTGATAGTGCCACGCCCCTTCCTAAAGTTTTGTTACCACCCTAATACAGGTGTGAGTGCCGCCTTGTGCAACCATGCCGAGTGACTAAGAACCATTGAAATAATCATAAAACTTGCTGATGCAATTACGCACACAATGCAAATATTACCTATTCTTCTGGAACTTTCGTGGCCACTAGCAACAATGCTGGAATTTACGACACATGTATAAATGCCAACATACATCGCCACTTGTCAAGTGATCATCGACCGATGCTCCATTTGCCACTACTAGTGCCAGTGATAGTGCTGTAGTTCGACCTTCAGTTCCTCAGCCACAAGTTTGGCCAAATAAAAATTTTTTTCTTTGACACGCCGACTGTTGCCTTCGTCGACGTTACGACCATGGGACAATAGCAACATATCATAGGTAGACAAGTTAAAGATCTCTAAAAAAGATAACAAAGTGACAAAAGAGGAAAATAGTTGATAGCCAAACTGAGAAAGCATTAAAGCAAAACTAAAATATGAATAGCGTGGTGAAGGAGAAACAGTTTGTTTGGTAACGAACCTTTGTAGCTTGTGTGCTATGTATGTATGAGTATGTATATATTATGGAGTCTTGGTTTGGAAGACCTTTATTAGGCCCGAGGAACCGCCAGCCGACAGCTGAGATAAACGAACCAAGATGATGATGCTACGTGACAACGATGAGGATGCATGAGCAACACATGATAATGATGATAATGTACAGATGAAGAGGATTGGTATACTAAATGCCCACACTAATTCCCCCCACGTGAAAGCGGCCAGCCTGGCCGCGGCAAGTCAAGGGGAGAAAGAACGTCGCATGAAGGGCTTCATACGGGAGACATGGACGACCTCAGTAGTTTGATAACGGCGATCAGCTGGGGCTACAAGTGGCGTCACGCGATAATTCACTGGTGAAGTTTCTTCAAGAACTGTGTACGGCCCGATAAACCGTGGCTGGAATTTGTCGCACAAACCAGGTGTGCGAATAGGCGTCAAAAGAAGCACTTCGTCTCCAGGTTGAAAGGATACAGCACGATGGGATTCATCATAAACCAGCTTTCTGTCTTGCTGTCGGGCTTCAGTGTTTATACGAGCACGTTGGCGGCTCTCTGCGAGCCATAAGATGTATTCCTCTGAAGAGGATGGAGATGAATTCACATGGCAGGTAAAGAAAGAGACGTCCAGGAGAGAAGTAGGGGAGCGTCCATAAACTAGGTAAAATGGTGAGTAGCCGGTTGTCCGCTGAATAGCCGTATTGTAGGCAAAAGTGACGAATGGTAGGACTACATCCCAGTTCTTGTGGTCTGGTTGAATGTAGGCGGCGATCATGTCAGAAAGAGTGCGGTGAAATCGCTCAGTGAGGCCGTTAGTTTGGGGATGATAACTAGAGGCAGTCTTGTGAGTTGTGCCAGAAGCGCGAAGAAGTTCGTTCACTAGTTGTGAAAGGAAGGCCCTTCCACGGTCACTGAGCAATACACGTGGAGCACCATGACGCAGTATAATGGCTCGGAGGATGAAATCGGCAATTTCCGAAGCTGAACCGGTAGTGACGGATGCCGTCTCGGCGTAGCGCGTCAAATGGTCAACGGCTGTTACTATCCATCGGTTTCCAGCAGCACTGACTGGAAGGGGGCCATAAAGATCGATGCCTACAACTTCGAAGGGTGTGGCTGGGCACGGAAGAGGCTGTAGTGTACCGGCTGGAGCAGATGTGGGTAGTTTTCTAGATTGACAGGTAGTGCAGGACCCAACGTACCGAGCTACACTAGTGGTAATACCTGGCCAATAAAACCGACTTCGAAGGCGATCGTAGGTTTTGTGATAACCAAGGTGACCTGCCGTCGGATGGTCATGAAGTGCTCTGAGGACTTCGGACCGAAGCGATCGGGGTAGAACGGGAACCCAGCGCTGACCGTCAGGATGGTAAATTTTGCGGTGCAGCACCGAGTTGTCCAGCTTAAACTGCGAGAGTTGGCGACGGAGCCTCGCATTAGGTGGATGGGAACTGCCAGTGAGGTAGCCTATAATACGTCGACAGTATGGGTCAGCCAGCCGTCGAGAAGAAAAATCGTGCGGGTCGTCCGAAGGCAGCTGGTCCATAGAGGCGAGAGAGGAAACCGCCGTAGACGTGGTCTCCGAGGGCGTGTTGTGCAAAGTGATTGCGGAAACGCTGAGGGGAGCCGCTGGTAGTGGGCAGCGAGAGAGAGCATCGGCGTCGCTATGCTTTCTGCCACACTTGTATACGATGTCAAAATCATATTCTTGTAGGCGTAGAATCCAGCGGCCGAGGCGTCCCGACAAGTTCTTGAGTGTCGAAAGCCCACATAAAGCATGGTGGTCGGTCACGATGGTGAAATGGCGGCCATGAAGATAGGGACGAAATTTCTGTACTGACCAAACGATGGCGAGGCACTCCTTCTCGGTGATCGTGTAGTTCCTCTCGGCTGCGGAGATGACGCGGCTGGCGTACGCAACGACTCGCTCTTGCGAAGAGTTGTCGCGCTGGAGGAGCACGGCTCCTAAACCGTGGCCGCTAGCGTCTGTATGGAGGAAGGTCGGTGCACCATCGTGAAAGTGAGAAAGTACAGGATCGGTCGTGAGGGCACTCTTCAATTTGTCGAAAGCCGATTCACATTCCTGAGACCACTGAAAGGGCGTACCAGAAGCAAGTAGCTTATGTAGTGGTGCGGCTATGGAGGCAAAGTTTTGTATGAATCGCCGAAAGTAAGAGGCGAGACCAAGGAAACTTCGCAAATCTTTCGGCTTGTCAGGGCGAGGGAATCGAAGCACCGCAGCAGTTTTCTCAGGGTCTGGACGAATTCCGTCCTTGCTCACAACATGACCGAGGACCTTGATAGATCTGCTGGCGAAATGGCACTTCTTGGTGTTAATTTGAAGACCAGCGCCCGCAAGGCAAGTCAGGACCTCGTCCAAGCGTTGCAGATGTTGAGGAAACGTCGATGAAAATACAACAATGTCATCGAGGTAACATAGGCAAGTCTTCCATTTCAGGCCACGCAGTACGGTGTCAATCAAGCGCTCAAAAGTTGCGGGCGCATTGCATAGACCAAACGGCATAACATTGAATTCGTATAGGCCGTCCGGGGTTGCAAACGCAGTTTTTTCTTTGTCCTCTTCGTGCATGGGGATTTGCCAATAGCCGGAACGCAAGTCGAGGCTTGAAAAAAATTCAGCACCGTGTAAAGAATCGAGGGCGTCGTCGATACGTGGCATGGGGTATACGTCCTTCCTAGTGATCTTATTGAGTGCTCGGTAATCGACGCAAAATCGTACGGAACCGTCTTTTTTACGCACCAGAACCACTGGAGACGACCAAGGACTGGTTGAGGGTCGGATTATCTCCCGTTGCAGCATATCGTCTACGTTTTCCTCAATGATTTTTCGTTCGGCTAGGGAGACGCGGTACGGACGACGATGCACAATGGATGTTCCGTCGGTCTGAATACGATGTGCTGTAGCAGTTGTCTGACCCAGGCTGGATGAATGAACGTCAAAAGAGTTTGCATGCTTTTGCAACAAATCAAGCAGCTGCTGCTTCTGCGAGTCTGTCAAGTCCTTGTTGATGGCTGCTGTAAAGGCCGAGGAAGCAGCATAATCTCCAGGATGGCCTTTAGAGGAGGCAGGGGTAAGAGGCACGACGCACACAGGCTCCAGATCGGCAACGCAGGCGACAGTAGTGCCCCGCGGAAGTAAAATTTTATCTGGTGTGGTGTTCGTAGCAGCGAGGACAGCTGATCCATCGTTGAAGCGAGCCACACCTGATGCAATAGCTATGCCTTTATTAAGGCAACGGGGCGATGGAGTTACCAAAATGTCACCAGAGTCGACGTCGTTGGACAAAACTGTGACTAATTGATGTTCGTTCGGGGGTAACTCGATGTCTACAGCAGCGATGAGTCGAAGTGGCCTGTAGGTTTCGTCACTAAGCAAGTGGTCTGTGTCAGTAAGATGTACGACACGTTGTGCACAACAAATAGCCGCGAAAGCAGACGAAAGAAAGTCCCAGCCTAAAATGAGTTCGTGGGAGCACGGGGATAGCACAGCGAATTGTATGTGATGAAGAATGTTGTCGATTAGCACACGGGCAGTACAGAGAGCGAAAGGGCGAATCATCGTTCCCTGGGCTGTAACTAGTGTTGGTCCATCATAAGGCGTCGTGACTTTTCGAAGACGGGCACACAAATCAGCACGAATAATAGAAAACCCAGCCCCAGCGTCCACCAAAGCATCAACGTCTACTCCCTCAACTGAGACTGCAATCATATTGTAAGGGCGCGCTGGAGGAATTGGAGTACTGTGTAGGAATGCAGTTTGTCCTCCAAAAACTGCATTGCTTAGTTTTCCGGACGCCGATCAGAAGCGAGGGAAGCAGGCTGAAGAGGAGAAGAGGAGCGACGGTAGGGCGATGGTGAACGGCGTCTGGTTGATCGAAGACTACTGCGCAGTTCACCGGATGCTGGCGGAGATGGAGACCGACACGGCGGTGACGAATAACGACGGCCCTGGTACGAGGCTCCTGCGATATAGTCTCGTTCACGTATGTCATACCCTCGGCGCTCATCTTGCTGGCGCTTGCGGCAAAAGCGTGAAATGTGACCACGATAGCCGCAATAATAGCACGTAGGGCGAGTCGATCGATAAGGAGGGTGGTAGCTTGTGTTAGATGCACCGGGAGAGAGAGCAGTGAGAGGGACAGATGATGGCTCAGGCGGTGGTGATGCAAAGCTCGTGGGAAAGCTTCTGGGAGGTGCGGCAGCAACCGACGCGTACGTTCGTGGTGGCGACGTCGAGCTGACGGTGCCTGATGGTGCGGCGACGGCATGCGAGAACGATGGGAGAGTACGATCGACAGTGGGCTGCAGGTGGGCCATATGGGTCATGGACGTAAGCTCCTCCCTGATGACATCCCGCAATGACGTTGAAGAAGGCTGAATGGTACATACTGAAGGTAGTGTGAATCCCATTGATTCTAATTCTTCGCGTATTATCACCCTTATCGTTTCTCGTAGGTTTGGATCAGTCGTAATACGGGCCGCGTCACTGTCCGGTTGAAGGCGCATCGACTCAAGTTCTTCGAGGCGCTGACAGGTTGTCGCAACGTCAGCAACGGTAGCCGGATTCTGGATTGCAAGGGCATTGAATGCGACGGGTCCAATGCCCTTAAGAAGCTGGCGTACCTTGTCTGACTGTCATTGGGGTGTCAACCCGTCGGCAAAGTGAAAGGACATCCTCGATGTAGGATGTATACGACTCCCCGATGTGCTGTTTCCGAGTCGCAAGAGCTTTCTTTGCGAGAGCTGAACGGACAGCCGGTGTGCCAAAGACATGGCGAAGCTGATCTTTGAAGGCTGACCAGTCGGGGATGTCCATGAAGTGGTTGAGGAACCACGTCTTCGCGACACCCGTGAGGTAGAATGACACGTAAGCGAGTTTGTAGGTGTTATCCCACCGGTTAGCAGCGCCGACGCGTTCGAAATCGTCCAGCCATTCCTCCACATCTTCCCCGCGCATACCAGCGAAGGGATGGGGCTCACGCTGGAGGCTGTTAATGACGTGAAAAGGCGCGACACGCGGTGGCGGAGTGGGAACGGCTGCAGTACCGACCTCTTCTTGGTGCGACATATTTCCGGACACCTGGCCCAAGCGGCGACCTGAACGTAGCTCCAGGGGGTAGAGTGGTCGAGAGGATGGCGGGGGATCCAACAGCACGCTCCACCACGTATGGAGTCTTGGTTTGGAAGACCTTTATTAGGCCCGAGGAACCGCCAGCCGACAGCTGAGATAAACGAACCAAGATGATGATGCTACGTGACAACGATGAGGATGCTTGAGCAACACATGATAATGATGATAATGTACAGATGAAGAGGATTGGTATACTAAATGCCCACAATATAGTTATATTATATATAAATATAAGCCGTCATGCAGACACTGCAGAATCAGGGCGTCGATGAAGTATATATAAACATCCTTGAAGAAATCTACAGGGGATCAACTGCTATCACAGTGCTTCATAAAGAAAGCACCAGATTACCAATAGAGAAGGGTGTAAAGAAGGGGGACACAATCTCCCCAATGCTATTTACCGCATGCTTACAGGAGGTTTTCAGAGGCCTAGAATGGGAACAATTAGGGATAAGAGTTAATGGAGAGTACCTTAGTAACCTGCACTTCGCCGATAACATTGAATTGTTAAGTAACTCAGGGGACGAATTGCAACTCATGATTACGGAGTTAGAAAAAAAGAGTAGAAAGGTGGGTCTTAAAATCAATCAGCAGAAAACGAAAGTAATGTACAACAACCTCGGAAAAGAGCAGCGTTTCGAGATAGGTAATAGTGCACTTCAAGTTGTAAAAGACTATGTCTACTTAGGGCAGGTAATAACCGCGGAGCTGAACCACGAGATTGAAGTGACTAGAAGTATAAGAATGGGGTGGAGCACATTTGGCAAGCACTCTCAAATTATGACAAGTAGATTGCCACTATCCACCAAGAGGAAGGTATATAACAGCTGTATCTTGCCGGTACTTAGCTACGGAGCAGAAACCTGGAGACTTACAAAGGGGGTTCAGGTTAAATTGAGGATGACGCAGCAAGCAATGGGAAGAAAAATGGTAGGTGTAACCTTAAGAGACAAGAAGAGAGCAGAGTGTATTAAAGAACAAACGAGGGTTAAGGATATTATAGTTGAAACCAAGAAGAGGAAATGGGCTGGGCATGTAGCGCGTAGACAGGATAACCGCTGGTCGTTAGGGTAACTAACTGGATTCCCAGAGAAGGCAAGCGGGTTAGGGGGAGACAGAAGGTTAGGTAAGCAGATGAGATTAAGAAGTTTGTGGGTATAAATTGGCAGCAGCAAGCACAGGACCGGGTTAACTGGCAGAACATCGGAGAGGCCTTTGTCCTGCAGTGGACGTAGTCAGGCTGATGATGATGATATACAGATATATATATTTATATATATATTAATGAGATCTAACAGACAGTAATGCCAAGGAATGTACAGGGGAAGTTATTAGAACCAATAGAATGTAAATAAGAAGAAAGAAAAGAAAAGTGGATGAAAAATAACCAGTCATGATGATAATAATAATAATATACATATATATATATATATATATATATATATATATATATATATATATATATATATATATATATATATATATATATGTATATGATTATCATCATGACGGAATAGCGGCTATGGTTTCTGAATATGTAAAATCTGACTCATCAACTAGTGTAAGTGGCGAGGTACTGTTTACACTTCTTGAACTTGTACTAAATTATAACCATTTTGAGTCCAATGGCAAGCATTTCCTTCAGCTCAGTGGCACTGCAATGGGCACGAAAATGGCCCCAAACTTCGCGAGCACCTTTATGGCTTCACTTGAAATCCCATTCATTGAGGGAGGCACCTTGAAACCTTTCTACTACAAAAGATACTTAGACAATATATTTATGATATGGAACCACGATGAGGGAAGTCTTTTCCGCTTCATAGAGGATTTTAACAAGTGCCACCCGTCAATTAAATTCACACACGAAATTTTCAAAACTAGCATTAACTTCTTGGACGTCACTGTCACGGTCAAAAATGACCGCTTGTCAACAAACCTTTACAAAAAGCCTACAGACCGTCAAATGTACCTACATTTCAACAGCAGCCACCCAAAGCATTGCAAAACGGGTATTCCATATTCTCAGGCCTACCAAAGAATATGTACCGATATGCGGGAATTTGACAGACACGCGGAACACCTAAAGCATTCCTTATTGAAACAAAATTATCCGGAAGACATTATTGACGATGCCATACTACGTGCTCGCAATGTGAACAGGAATGATATAATTAAGGGAGCAAACAGAGTATCTAAAACGACTTCCCAAACAAACCTTGTACTAACTTACTCCTCATTAGCGCCACGAATCGACATACTTTCCCGCCATTTCAACATAATCAGGCAAAGCATATGACTAACTTCTATGTTCGCGAAGCCACCTCACGAGGTGTACCGCAGGGATAAAAATCTGAAGGAAATTCTTGTCAGAGCAAAAACAAACACCCACAAAATTCAATCAGGGTGCTATCCCTGCGGAAAAGCTCGATGCAAGGTATGCCCACAGATGGTCACAACGCGTGAATCCAAAGCGAACTTCTCGGATTTCAAATTATGCATAACTGAAAGCCTTAATTGTGACTCCAGTAACGTAATATACATGCTACATTGCAACATCTGCGGACAAGAATATATCGGCCAAACAGACACGCCAATTCGGCTGCGGTTCAATAATCACCGGTACCACGCCACTTCACTGCCGAAGCTACCTTTATCTAGACATCTGCGCCTGCCAAACCACAGTTTTGAAAATATCAGCGTAACTCTTTTGCAGTCCGGTTTCTCAAACAGGCGCGAGTGCGAACAGTGTGAGGCATATTTTATTTTCAAATTTCCAACATTAGTAGCCGGCATCAACGAGGACCCCGGAATACTCTCCTGCCTCGGACAAGTAAGCCAGGAGGAAATTGGTGACAAAGATTGATAGCTGGATACCATGCTTATTTTTTCTGACTGACTCGTACGTGTACACTGTCCTTTCTTGTTTTGTTGTTTTCTCTTCCTTTTTTTTCTTTTTTTCTTTTCTTCACATGCACATACAAAGTGTTTATGTTCGCCTACCACTTGATGACCATTGAAGGGAAACGGATGAAGATGAAAGGTAAAGAGCCGACCGACCCATTAAGGGGAAACCCTTCCCTTACGCACGCCGTCACGGACCCCTCCCAACACCGCGGCGACAATCTTGGGTGGCCCGACACACGTTGAGAACTGAGCAGCATGGGATAAGAACCGGACGTGGACATACACGGACATTTGGTTTCGTTCTCAGTGTTGACAGGGGTTCTTCCTCTTTTTTACTTTCTTTCTTTTTTTTCTTTTTTTCCCCTTTAGTTTTTCTTCTCTTTTTTTTCTTTTTTTCTTCTTTAGTTCTCTCTCACTCTCGCAAACATCTTTCAAGGCGATAGGGACGCGGCAGCATCGAAGTTTGGAAGTTCATGTTAGTATAACTCCTCCCCTGATGAAGAGAGGACCCCTCCCAAAACTGTTGGGAAATAAATATATTTATCCTTGTTGACAGCCCTCCCAGTGTGCCATATCCCATACCTTCACGAAGACTAACTAGCCCATTGAATTATTACTCCCACTATGTGTATATATATATATGTGTGTGTGTGTGTGTGTGTGTGTGTGTGTGTGTGTGTGTGTGTGTGTGTGTGTGTGTATTATGATGGCTGGGTTGAGACAGCGTTTATGCAGCCAAGGGCTCGAACAGGCAGTCTGAGACCGGGCGTGCAAACACTTGATGATGATTGTGGTGACACCTAGTGAAGATGAGGACGGGGACCCAGAGGGATGATGATGATTATGATAATGCATATATGAGAAGACGGATGATGATGATCATGATAATGCATGTATGAGAAGAAGCGCGTAATAGATGCCCACACTAATTCCCCCCACAACGAAGCGGCCAACCTGCCCGTAGCAAGTCAATGTGGCAGAGAACGTCACCTGATGGGCTTCATGCGAGACATGTGCACTATCTTTGTATTGCGGTGACGGCGGTCTGTTTGGACGACAAGTGGGGTCACATGATAATTAACGGGCAAAGTCTGTTCAATAACTATGTAAGGCCCAATGAAGTGTGGCTGAAACTTGTCACACAGACCAGGTGTACGAATAGGTGTGAACAGGAGCACCTCGCCACCAGGTCGGAAGAATACAAGGCGATGGGATGCGTCATAAATGACTTTTCCATCTTGCTGTTGCACTTTGGTGTTAATGCGAGCACAATCGTGACACAGGGCTCGTCTTGAAATGTATTCCTCGCTGGAAGACGGAGACAAGTTGATATCACTGTTGAAAAAGGAAATGCGAGGAAGAAAGTAGGGGAACGTTCATAAACAAGGTAGAATGGCGAATAACTGGTGGTGCGCTGAACGGCAATGTTGTAGGCAAAGGTGAAGAATGGTAGGAGAGTATCCCAGTTTTTGTGATCTGGACTGGTGTAGATGGCTATCATATCAGCAAGAGTACGGTGAAACCTCTCGGTGAGACAATTGGTCTGAGAGTGGTAGCTTGAAGCTGTCTTGTGTGTTATTCCAGAGGCGCGCAATACTTCATTTAACACTTGTGACAGGAACACCCTTTTACGGTCACTCAGCAATACACAAGGGGCGCTGTGGCGCAGAACGATGGCATGCAGAATGAAGTCGGCAACTTCCAAAGCAGAGGCAGTTGATACAGACGTCCTTGCGTAGCGTGTCAAATGATATACAGCGGTCACTATCCATCGTTTGCCAGTAGATGTGACGGGAAGAGGGCCGTAAAGGTCGATACCTACAACCTCAAATGGCATTGTGGGGCACGAAATTGGCTGCAGAGGCCTGGCCGATCCAATCGTCAGGATTTTACGATGCTGGCATGGGACACAGGAACCAACGTAGCACGCGATGCTAGTAGAAACACCAGGCCAGTTGAAGCAACTTAGAATGCAGTTGTGAGTTTTTTGGATACCAAGATGTCCGGCAGTCAAGTCATCATGGAATGCTTTAAGCACGTCAAGTTGAAGAGAGTGTGGTAACACGAGAACCCAGTATTGACCATCAGGGTGGTAGATGCGACAGTACAGGACTCCATTCTCCAGCTTAAATCGCAAGAGTTGACGACGATGCTGTGCGTTAGGTGGATGGGAAGCTTCTGAGAGCTGGTTCATAATACGCCTACAATACGAATCAGACAACTGGCAGGAGTGAAGTGTGCGCTTGTCGTCCGATAATAGCTGGTCTATTGAGGTGAGCGTGGGCGCTACAGTAGAAGTGATGGCCGAACTTTCACCAATGCTGAGCTGAGTATTTGGTAGTGGGCAGTGCAAAAGGGCGTTGGCGTCTTGGTGTTTTCTACCTGACTTGTAAATGATATCGAAGTCATACTCATGTAAACGACCCCAGCATCCAGACAAGTTCTTCAACGTGGAAAGCCATCATAGGGCGTGGTGGTCCGTAACGATCGTGAAATGACGGCCGTGGAGATATGGACAAAACTTTTGCACTGACCAGACCACAGCCAAGCACTCCTGCTCAGTTATGGTATAGTCTTTCTCGGTCGCGGTTAGTACTCTACTGGCATTTGCAACTACTCTCTCTTATGAAGAGGTGTGGCGTTGGAGCAGAACGGCACCTATACCGCGGCCACAAGCGTCTGTATGTAGGATGGTCGGTGCGGCCTCATCAAAGTGGTGGAGTACATGTTCAGATGTGAGGGCACACTTTAACAGGTCGAATGCCGTTTGACATTCTTCCGACCACAGAAACGGCACGTCGGATGCAAGAAGCTGGTGCAAAGTAGCCGCTATTAATGCGAAGTTTCGTATAAAACGGCGAAAATAGGAGGCGCGATTAAGAAAACTTCGCAACTCCTTCTGCCTTTCGGGGCGTAGAAAGCGAAGCACCGCAGCAATTATGTCCGGATCCGCCCAAACTTCGTCATTGGTCACAACGTGGCCCACAACCTTGATAGCTTTTGTGGCAAGACGACATTTTTTTTTTGTTGAGTTAGAGACCAGCGGAGGCAAGGCATGTCAGAACATCATCCAAATGTTGCAAGTGCTGAGGAAACGTTGACCAAAAAATGACGATGTCGTCCAAGTAGCAGAGACAGGTCTTCCGTTTGAGGCCGCGCAGCACGGTATTAATCATGCGCTCCAATGTAGCCAGCCCGTTGCACCGCCCGAAAGGCATAACGTTGAATTCGTATAGCCCGTCGGGGGTTGCGAATGCCGTTTTCTCTTTATCCTCTTCTTGCATAAGAATTTGCCAGTATCCGGAACGCAGATCGAGGCTAGAAAAGTATTTTGCGCCTTGCAGAGAATCAAGGGCGTCGTCAATGCGAGGCATTGGGTACAGGTCCCTGCGAGTGATCTTGTTAAGCGCCCTGTAATCTATGCAAAAGCGCACGGAGCCATCTTTCTTACGAACCAGAACCACAGGCGATGACCAAGGGCTAGATGAAGGGCGAATTACCTCTCGTTTGAGCATGTCAGCTACGTTTTCTTCGATAATTTTTCTCTCAGCAGGAAAAACCCGGTAGGGCCGGCGGCGCGCAACAGATGTTCCGACTGTGTGGATTCGATGCGTTGTAGTAATAGTGCAGCCCAACGTCGAGGAGTAAACATAGAAGGAACTTGCGTGTTTGTTTAACAAAGCAAATAACTATTGCGTCTGTGAAGGTGTCAAGTTACCGCTAATGGCTGCAGTAAAGGCGGAAGAAGAAGCAGGCTCAGCCCTAGAGCTGTCGTTGGAGGAGACAGCATGAAGTGGCACGACGCACGCAGGCTCGAGATCCAACACGCAGGCCACCATGGTGTTCTGAGGAAGTAGAATTTCTTCGGATGTGGTATTCACAGCGGTGACAAATGCGGAACTATTGAGAAACCGAACTATACCGGAAGCGAGAATGATGCCTTTATTTGCGCAACTAAATGATGGTGAGACCAAGACGTCACCATGGTCGATGTCCTTGGAAGTAATAGTTACAATTCGCTCTTGACCTGGTGGTAATTCCGTATCTTCCACAGCTGTCAAATGAAGTGGCCTTTGAGGGTCGTCGTAGAGCTTGCAGTCCTGGTCGGTGAGGTGTACGACGCGTTGACCACAGTAAATAGCCGCGGAGGCAGAATAAAGAAAACCCCACCCTAAAATTAATTGGTGAGAGCAGTCAGTCAGGACGGCGAACTGAATGTGGTGTCGGATACCATCAATAAAAACGCGGGCTGTACAGAAAGCGAAAGGGCGAATGGTATACCCCTGGGCAGCAACCAACGTGGGTCCATCGTAAGGAGTCATCACTTTTTTCAGACGTTGGCCTAAATCAACATGCATAACAGAAAATGCCGCACCCGTGTCCACCAGAGCGTTCACATACACTCCTTCCACTACCACCGAAATCATGTTGCACGGGCCTGGTGGAGGAATATTTTATTTATTTTATTTATTCAATACTACCAGCCACCCTTTGGCAGCCAGGGCAGGAGTGGTACAGTGCAGAGTTTAAACACAAAGTTTACACGCTACCAGTAACACGGTCCGCGGTACACAGGGAAGCAATAATGCAGTAAGCTTACATATTGTCACAACACACAAGCGTACGCAATCAGTAACACGGCCCACGATTCGCAAGCAGTAATTCTTGTTACAAATAGCTATATGAATATACAATAAAACCGGCAATGCTAGTCTAATGCAAAACACCCAAAGTATACTACGCGCATTGACCAGGAAGTGTAAAAAAAATATTAATCGGATATTGTCATGTAAAGATAAAAAGTATTGCGCAAACAATCAAAAAAAAAGAAAAAAAAGACAAGCAGTGTGCGTTGTGGCATGGTAGCAAGATAACACGTGAAATACGTTAGTTCAATAAAACAGGGGAACTAGACCAGCACTTCCAATCATACACAATTTTGAATAGCCGTTGAAAAAGCATTTTGATTAGTTAAGTTAGTAACGTCACGTGGCAAAGTGTTCCATTCTGCTATCGTTCTCGGGAAAAAGGATAGACGGTGAGCGTTTGTTCTCGTGAGAGGCATTAGGATTGTTTTGTTGTGCTTGTTCCGCGTGGGGCGTGACATGTTGAATTCGAGATAAGTATTGAAGTCAAGCTTAGAATAACCATTGACTATGCTGTGTAATATTTTAAGTCGATGTAATTTACGGCGGAACTCTAGTGTTTGTAGGTCAGAACGCCTGCGCAGTTCTGTCAGTCCTAATTCGGAATGCAGTTTTTCCCCCAGAAACTGCATCGCTTAGTTTTCCGACTGACTGGCAGTGACGAATGAGGCAGGCCGAAGTGGGGAGGAAGAGCGGCGAAAGGGTGATGGTGAACGGCGTCTGGAGTTCCGGCTGTTCCGAGGTGCACTCGATGCGGGCGGAGAGGGAGACCGGTATGGAGGTGATGAATGGCGTCGACCTTGATAGCATAAAAAGTATCTCGTTCACGCATGTCGTAACCGCATCGCTTGTCTTGCTGGCGCTTGCGGTAGAAACGAGAAATGTGGCCGCGATACCCACAGTAATAGCAAACTGGGCGAGATGAGTGCCAGGGGGAAGGGTAAAAACCATGCGGAGTACCTGAAGAAAGTGCGGTCAGGTGTGCAGAGGAAGGGTCAGGCGGGATCGAACGAAAGTTGAGGGGAGAAGCAGCAGTGACCGATGCGTACGATAATAGCGGCAACGTCGTGTTTACCTTGCTGGGAGGCAGCAGTGACCTGCGCCTAGCTTCGTATTTGCCGAGACGAGGAAGACATGCACGCGAGTCGGAAAGTCCAGAGATGTCAGTTCCTCCCTGATATCGCGTAATGCCGCTCCAGTAGACTGTGGAGAACACGGTAGAGAAGGTGGGAAACGCATGCTCTGCAACTCTTCACGTATTATGTCTCTTATGAGGTCACGGAGAGGTCTGTTATATTGTTGCCTATGTCTGGTTATAGACGAACCGAGTCCAGAGTATCGAGGCGCTGACATGTCGTGACGACGTCGGCTATGATAGCCTGGTTCTGAGCAACCAGGGCATTGAAGGCAACTAGGCCTATACCCATCAAAATGTGGCATACTTTAATGGACTCCGGCATAGATGAATTGGCCCGCCAGCGGAGCGCAAGAACGTCCTCAATATACGATGTGTTCAACTCACTGGAATGATGTTGGCGAGTGTCGAGGGACTGCGGACCGAATGGCCAGTGTGCTGAAAACATGACCGAGCTGCTGCTCGAAGGTCACCCAGGTGGGTATGTCGATGATGCGGTTAAAGTACCATGTCTTCACCACACCGGTCAAGTAGAAAGAGACGTAACGGAGCTTGGCACTATCGTCCCAGCGATTAGCAACACTCACGTGGCTGTACTCATCGAGCCAGTCCTCCACGTCTTCCCCGCGAAGACCGGCGAAGAGAGAAAGATCACGCTGGTGGCTGTGTACGTAAACAGGAGGGACGGTTGAAGACGGCGGGAGAGGTATGGCAGGAGTGATGGCAGCAGCGCCGGCAGGCTTATTCTATGACAACCTGCCAGACAGTGGGGGCAATCGGCGGCCTGAACGCAGCTCCGGGGAGTCGAGCGAGGTGGGAGAGGACCGAGGAACGAAAGTCCACCTCCACCACGTATGACATCTGGGTTGAGACAGTGTTTATTCAGCCAAAGGCTCAGCAGAGAACAGGCAGCCTGAGACCGAGTGTGCACACACCCAATGATGATTGTGGTGACACCCAGTGAAGATGAGGACAGGGACCCAGAGGGATGATGATGATTATAATAATGCATATATGAAAAGAAGCGCATAACGAATGCCCACAATATATGTATACACACAAACATACCCAGACATCGGTATAATGTAACAGAATATAATGAAATAATGGATATAACGAAGAAAATAAAACTCCCCTTGCAAGCTCAATTGAGAACCATACATTTTAAACCTCGTTGTAACGAAGTAAAATTGATCAGTTAATAAATATAACGAACTAAATGAGTCTATCAAATAGTCTAAAAAGAAACAACCGTTGTGTGTTAAGTATATCGTTTTCTGCGGAGTTTGATGCTCGTTCGGCGCGGCTCTTTAGAAACTCCCATGTCAACCTTACAGCCATGCCAGGAGTGGCCGAGAGAGCCCTCCTTTTCAGGAGAGGTTGACGAAGCACTCAGCGAGTCACATAACTGAGAAGCCGTGCCGCACCGCGGCGCGGCTAAGTCCAGCGCCAACGCTCTCTAAAGACAACAGCAACGACTGCGTCTCCGCGTGGGGAGAAGCAGATAGGCATTAGAGTGAGAGAGAACTCTCCGTGACAGCTTTCTCTTCCCCCCCCTCTCTCTCTCTCTCTCCGTGTGTGGCCTTGGAAGGAAAAGGGCCTCTACGTGCAGAGATAGAAAAAGGAGAAGCGTGGCACAGGTGCGTCACAGATCAGCATTTGAGAGAGCAAACAATCCGCCACAGTCTTTTCTTTCCTTTTCTTCTTTTTTTTCTTCACGCGCCGCGTTGAGAGGTGCCGCCGCAGGATTGGGCATGGTGCTGAGAACATTTTAGGAGTGCACGGTATGTTCAATTTAACCGTCACAAGTGCTTGTGTGTTCGAATCACAGGGCGTTTTCGCCAATTCGGACACATATAGCTCTGATGGGACCACAGCGTGAGTTCAAATTAACTGAAAGTTCGAATTAAACGTGTTCGAATTAATGACATTCAACTGTGTTTCTTTTCCGTCACACACGTGGTCGTCTAGCGGTACATCAGGCCGCGAGGGGGTTTCCTTCTTTGCATGCTTATAGGGGTGCACCCATTTGAGCATACATTGCCACAAACTGTTATAATCGATATAACGAAATAAATGTGGCTCCTTTTCAACTTCCTTATAACGAGGTTTGAGTGTATATTTATATATACCGACTGTAGAATGCATCGGGCGAGTGAGTGACACGACAGCAGAGTCTCTAGGAGGGCAGGTGACGTTTTGTTTTATTGGCACTCATTATACAGACGATTTCACACGGTACTGCCATATGGCAATACTGTTGTACAGCACATGATTACTGTGTTTACTCATTTAATGAACCCACCAACCACTTTGGTCATCCAAAAAAAAAAACTATAGCTGTTCATTTTAGTTCAGAATAATAGCCAGAGTGATTGGCAATCAAAACAAATCATGCCATTATATCGCAAAACAATCATGCAATGAAAGTTAAAACAGTTTAACAACCATGCTGAACCGTTGTGAGTAGCAAAAACACGAACGATATGGGTCAAAATTTTAAAATTGCGCCCTTTTGCGGCAGAGCACCATCTATCGAATGCAGAAGAAACCTCCTTGCTTATAGCGTCACGAAAGCACAGCGGCATGAAAACAAAGCAAAAATAAAGTGCAAACACGCCAGCAGCGCGACGTGCACCTACAATGTGCTTGCACCGCCATCTGAACCTGCGTTTTTGGTGTCAGTAGGGCGGCTCTATGCCAGCGTACAAATGAATGCAGCCATCGAGGCGCCCTAGTTGTCGGGTTCTTGCAATGAACTTCCTTGGACGTCTGCTACATAGAACACGTTGAGCTAGCTGACTGGCTGGCTTTAAACTTGAAGTCAGTTGAACATGTGCTGAAGCATTGGAAGAGCTTCTGGACAATGCTTCAGCGTCGATGCGGGTGTGTTTGTTACTGGTTAAAACAGCAGGAAGGGCTATTCGTTAGAAAAAAGTATCATCAGGCATTTCAAAGACCAAAACAAGGAACGTTTCCCTTAACGTTTCACTTGTGAAGAGCGAAGTTCTCAAACATGCTACGAGGCTCTGCATACATTTATGTCACTGACTTCATGACCAGCAGCATTTCTACTGTCATGCAAAATTTGTGCCTTTATAACTCCCTTCATCTTTTTTTTCTGCATGATGAACCCTTCCCCAAATTAGTGCACATTTCTGAAAAGATAAGGTGGGTTCGTTATGCGAGTATTTGCTGCAGCCAAAGTGGTGATGCCGTAGACTACATCATCCCCACGATAAACTGGGACAAAACAACACATGCACTAAAACTCTTGGTCTGAAGGAAAAAAATGTTCCCAGGTCAAGTCTTTTCAGCCTGCGAATCCTCCTGCCAAATCGCAAGACCCATGGCATAGAAGCAGAACCCTGAAGTTCCTCTGTAGTGGAGGTGCTTTCCTGAGGTGGCGTGGCTCGCTGGTCTTGGGCTGCTTCGTCAGCTTCTGGCATCGTAGTAGTCTCGGGATGGGCCACCATAGGGGTTCCACATGAACTGGCAGTGTGTCCCATGAACATCCCGTTGTTGGCACCAGGTGCAGCCTGGTGTGCTGGACGCTCTTTGGAGTCTCTACCACGTAGGAGTGCAGGCATTGAGCTGGCCCTAAAATGGTGCTGGAATTGACATTTTGCTTGAATGTTTGAAGAAAGCCTGCAATTTGTGTGTGCTAAATTGTTTATATTTTTTTAATGCATAACCTTCCTGCTACTATCTGGAAACAGATCACAGTATCTATAGACAATAATAATTGCACCCAGACATGCTCTCCGGCCTGCAGAGGCTGCAATGTGTGAGCTGCTTTTGTTCAGTTTGTAGTGAATAAGAAAGACGTTGTTACCATCAGGTCAGCTATCATGAGCACAAGAAGAAGGGACGAGATCGGCGATCTCGGCGAGATCGGCGAAGTTGAAGTTAGATGCCTGGCACCTCTGGTTGTCTTGGTCACACTGAGTGAATGAAACCAAAGGGGGCCAGGCAGACTCTAGCAGGCTCGATTTCTTCGGCAACTGGGACTGTAGGCGCTTACCAATAAGCAGCTGACCAGGACTTGCTCCATCTATGCCAGGGGTGTCCCGGTATGGCAGTAGGGCCACATAGGGATCATCTGCTTACAGCAGCAGGTCTTCACCATGTGTTCTACATAACCCTTTGGCAGAAAACTGAGGTTCGTTAATGTTGTGCACTAGTCTCAGAACCCCATAGTGTGCTAAAATGTTCTTGACAATGTTGATCACCCCAGGTGCTGTGGTCGAATGCAGACTGATGACTTCAGGGAAGCTTGACTGGTAATCCACCAGAAAAATGTAATCTTCGCCGTTCAAACGAAAAATATAGATACTAACTTCTTCTCAAGGCAGAGTTGGAGTTGTTGATAGCAGCATGGGCTATGAGTGCTGCACCCTAGTTTCGGTGCATTTGGGGCAGTTAAGCATCAATGTTTCTGTAATAGAATGGAAAATTGGGCAAGTTCGTTTGAAGATATACATATCAGAAGGTGTGTTGATAAATGCATAAGCAGCCCATCCTTTACACTAACTGACAAGAAAATCACCTTCTTGAGCCACACTTGACTTCCACATTCTGCTGCACATTGCAGATGCAACTTATGTGAAAATTATTGTCATGGTGTGTTGTCGTTCTTTCTTTTGCTCTTCATTCTTTTTTTTACATGCACTCTTGAGCTTCTCTGGGATATATATTTCGCACATTTCTTTCAATAAACTGAGTTGTGGGTTCGCGCTTGTTTGTCTCCTCACTTTCCATTTTCCCGTCCACTGTGTGTACCTCGAAATGTTACAAAGAATATCCTTGTTTCTATCTGGTTATTCATGGCTGACCACCGCACAGACTCTCGCGCTAAAGCTTTGCATCAGTTGACCCCATGATGCCTGTCATGGAGGAGCTGGAATATGCATTGCTGAAAGGCAGATGGCACGACAATGCGGGAAACCTTTAGAAGCAGCTCCTCGTAGACACTGAGGTCCCCTTGTTACTGTCAATACCTCTACACATGGAGAGGCTTGTGGGACTATCTAGGCCAGCCATTGGCGCAGTACTCAAGCAGCAGACTGCCCTCGGCGTCGTTGGCTTTGGCCTGGTGCAGGTGCTCAAGCAGCAACAACATGATGTCTGAGAAGGAGCGGATGACCTTTTGGACAAAGATTTTTAGTAGATGCAACCAGATGGATGAAGAAGAATCCAGTGATGCGCAAAGAAGCGTATCGGCAGTTGCCAACTGCCGATACGCTTCTAATTGGTACTGGAAAAGCGTGAGCGTAAGTTATTAGATTCGTGGTGGCAATAGATCAATAGTTATGGTACCTAGAAGTGCTGCTGGTGGTTGGTGGTTCGTTTCGAGAAATAAAGCAAGTCCACGAGCATATACCTTTGCACCGCACAGTTGGCTGCCAAAGCTTCTTTTACTGTTCGGCTGTACCAGCATTTCATGGGTGCGAGAGAGTGTGATGCGAAAACAACCACTCGACACTTACTGAACGGCAGTCCTTGGAGAAGTACTGCCCCGAGACCAGAGGAGCTGGCGTCAGCCGCGATTGTTGTCCTGTGTGTGGTGGTGTCGCGAGCCACACAGAGGTTCAGTTTGGAGAAGGCAAACAGTAGCTTCTTCAGTTGGGAGAAGGCAAACAGTAGCTACTTCAGTTGTGAGAAGGCAGACTGCTGCGTAGAGAAGCAGAAATCAGAGCAGTCACTTTTGAAACATGCAGTGAAAATTGTCCGATGTTGCTCACGAGATCCAGCAGGCGACGAACCCCTGCGACATTTATGAGTGGATTCAATGCTTGGATCACCACAACCCTATCTGGGTCAGGAGATATGCCTACTGCGCTAACCAAAATGTCCAGGAACTTGGCACCAGAAGTGGCGAACGAGTCCCACGCGACTTCTGCCTTTGCTAGTTGGTCCATGACTTGTTGGAAATGGCGGTTATGCTTGGAGCTTGCCTTCCCAAAGACAAGAATATTGTCCGTCATGTTCACAACACCTACTAGGCCTAAGATCCAAGACATCTGCAGCTGGAGGTACTGCGATGCAGAACTTATCCCTAAAGGAAGCCAGAGGGAACAATAGCATCCAAACTGGGTTATAAATGTGGTGAATTCTCGGCACTTGGAAGGCAGCTTGACTTCATGGAAGCTTAATGCGCCGTCTAAACTAGAAAAAACTGTAGCCGCTCCAAGCAATCCGAGGCATTGTTTCAAAGTAGGGAGCATGTATCGCTATCAAAGAATGATCTTATTGAGATGAGTCAAGTTCACGAACAACGATAGCTGCCCGAGACCTTGAGGATGACCAGCATACCAGTCAGTGAGTATGTCAACTAGAGCAGAGAGTTTGCTCAAAAAAAAAAAAAAGCATAGCTTTCGGTTGCAGCCTGATAGTGTAGGCTTTGGGGAGCGTCCTAAATCCTCAGAAGACATTGGTATTGAGACACGAGTCACCACTCGAGGGCTTTGAAGTCCTCGAGTCTTCGTCGACAAATGTGTTGAAGTTGAGGGCTTAAATTGCTGGAAAGCCTAGCAGCCGGACCATCTTGGCTGCTAGAATGAAGACAACTTGTTAGGTTGACTTGCCGTGCCACGACAGGGAGGCCACGTAAGTGCCTATGGTCGGCAGGATGTAGTTGCTCAGGCCTTTCAACTCACTCTTGGTGGTTTTTAAGGTTTGAGGGGATGCCGAAAAACATACTACGTACAATTGAAACTTCTGCGCTGGAGTCCACGCTGAAGAAAAGTGGGTACCCATTGATGAGTAGTTGAAGAAGCTTTGCATTCTCCATCGAGAACTCTCCCACAGATGCATGCAACTAACTAGATGGAGCTGGCTGAAAGTTTCTGTGTGTGTATGTGTGTGATGTGTAGATGTGACATGCAAGAGATGTGTAGCGCTACGGAGTTGAAAGATAACGGGAGTGAAAGAGAACAACAAGAATGCTGGTGCACATACAAGAATGCACCACTGTAGTGAACTTCAAAGGTGTAGAAGAAGAATAAGAGCCACATGCTGACACAAGGCAAGGAGAAGCAGAGTCTACCCGAAGGAGCGAAGAAGTTGGCAAGGTGGTGTTGGTCAGGGCAGAAGCGGGGTAGAGGCAGTTCACCAGCCTTACAGTCGTGGTTTGCTCTGAGTGCCTGGCAAAGCTCCAGAGTTGGAGTGGCTTGTTTTGCTTGACTTCAACCTTCAATGGTCCACCCAATGGCGGGAAGATATTGTGACCACCAGTTCACGGTCCTGTTCATCCTGAGCGTATGACTGTGGTCTCCGGTCTGCTCATCCGAAAAAATTTTCAGACTTCGTCGGCCCTACCGTCGGCACCTACCTTCTCTATCGGTGCATACACCTGAGCGTCGTCCTGTTCTTCGCCGGATTCATCGGACGACGGCCTCCCAGTTCACGTATCTGATCGCCATAGACTTCTGCGACACCTCATTATACTGGTGCTCACCGGTGAGACTTTTGGTTATGGTAGGATTAGACTTGTTTGTGCGACTCCTTGGAGCTCTGTACATAGGTTGTAAGATGTTTTATCATCAGTGCGTGTTGAGTGTTTCATGTTCGTGTGTTTTCGTAAAATGAGAAAAAACAAAAAAAAAACCTCGTCATCTTTTTACAGACCTGATGGTCAATGACTCAACGATGTCTGGCTAATCAAAATATTCAAAATAACTCCAGTTTACTCGCTTATTTTTGTGGCACACGTTCCCAGAATGGTCACTCTTGCAGGGGTGCCACAGCCGTAATAGAATTTGAAGAAATTTGGGGAGCATGAAAATCCAAATCTGGAACAGGTTATGGCAAGAAAAAAAAGCATTCATTTTCTTTTTCAGGAAAGATGAAAATTGGAGCAATATTAAAAAGGCTTACATTTAGAGAAAAATAAAATATGGAGCATTACTAAAGAGGCTTACATTTAGGGCAAAGATATATAAAAATCTTTCAGCATCACGTAAATTGTTCAGAGAACTGCTATTCTCATGAAAGCAGTATTTTGAATGTAGGTGATAAGTCGACATTAACATTTGCCGCACTTGTCAACTTTTTAGACAGACTGAGCAAACTCCAATGTGGTTTTGCCAAGCTGGGGACCCTGAAATTCAGCAGATTCTTAAAACTGAAAATGGAAGCGGCAAAAAAAAAAGTCACCCTCTTGTTTTTTTAGGGCTGCAGAAATATCACACACTACTCTAAGTGATCGCCAGTAACCAGTAACCTATTCAGATGTCAGCAATCATAGTAGTACTCATGATTACGCAGTATATACACAAAGGGTGATAGAAAAAAAGTGCTGTGTCTCGTGAGTTACTAGTGCTAACAGCCCCTTTCAAATCTGAGTATGCTTTTCTACAGGGCACTGCTGTATTAGCAGCCTTTCACAGCCGGATTTCAGCAGCCAACCACCAAGTGCCAACTTCAGAAATTTCTGGGTTTGGTAAATTTCTAACACTGTTTTATTCCCTATTGTGCCAAGATAATTCAACCTCGTCACAACTTGCTGGCCACTTCATGGAATGACTCAGACACCCTCTCCTCGTCTCAAAAAACAAAAGAAGCCTTCTGCGAAGTCAAGGACACCTTGGCAAATGGCGCACTGCTTGAATACTGCAGATCCCATGTCCTGCAAAGTATAATAATGGATGCCTCCAATACAGCCTTTGGGGCTGTATTACAGCAGCTTGTTAAGGGAATCTGATGGGCAATTTCCTTCTTTTCGAGGAAGTTAAGGCCTAACGAGCGCCGCTACAGCACCTTCTGGAGAAAACTCCTGGCCATGTACGCTACCATATGACATTTTGGCCATTTCCTGGAAGGTGTAGAGTTTTTCGTCCTCACTGACTACAAGCCGCTTACTTATGCATTGAGTTCGCTAAGCTCTAACAATGGAACACACAAAGAACGTGAGTGGCACCAAATGTTCTATATATCAAAGTTCAAGACTGATATTCGCCACGTCAAAGGCGGGGACAACAAGGTAGCGGACGCCCTTCGACGGAATCCTGTGACCGCCATCATGTCCACACTACAGGTCGATTTTCCCGCTTCGGCAGCCGCTCAACGTGAAGATGACGAACTGAAGCACCTGTTGACCGCAACCACTGCCCTGAATCTTGAGTGGATCCCAGTTTCTGGATTCGATGACAGGGTTTGCGGGGACACAAGCACCAGTAGAACTTGCCCGTTCGTGCCCGCGAGCCTCCGACACCTTGTGTTCGAGTCCTTGCACAGACTTTCTCAGCCGAAGATTCGAGCTACCCAAATACTGGTGACAGCAGGATTTGTCAGGCCGGGCGTAAATCAAGGCGTCCGATGCTGGGCAGGTGAATGTGTAGCTTGCCAGTGCTCTAAGATACAACGCTATACCTCGACAGCACTGGGAACACTCCCCACTCTGGATTCTCGCTTTGATCATGTCCCCCTGGACATTGTCGACCCACTGCCACCTTGCCACGGAAAGGCTTACATGCTGACCTGTGTCGACAGGTTCACCAGTTGAGTGGAGGCAATCTCTATCGCGGACATTACCGCCAAGGCAGTTGTGAGTGCTTTCCTGTACCACTAGGTAGCCCATTTTTGGGTGCCCTCCATGATAACAACAGACTGCGGTCGACAATTTGAATCAGCCCTTTTCACTGCGATTGGTCAGCTCATGGGCACCTCATGCATGACGGCGTACCACCCCATAAGCACCGGCATGATGGAGAGCTTTCACCACCAGCTGGCAACTGCGCTCAGAGCAACGGAGGAACACAACTGGGTGGAGGCCCTCCAACTAGTTCTTTTGAGTATAAGATCCACCTTGAAAGAGCACATTGGCTGCAACCCCACTGAGCTGGTCTACGGCATGACACTCAGGCTGCTGGGAGATCTCTTTGTGCGTGGCTCAAAGGAGGCCTCTATAGCTTGAAGCGACTACGCACTTCGCCAATGCAACGACATGAGCAAACTGCACGCTGTACTTTCACGGCCCCCAGAGTTGCGTGTGGTGCATGTCTACCCACAGCTCACATCATGCCCTAATGTGTTTGTATGACGTGACGTGGTCCGACAACCTCTTTTGCCACCCTATGATGGGCTTTTTCAAGTCCTCCGCTGTAGCAACAAACAATTCACAATCAAGAGAAGCGGCCCTGAGGAGGTTGTGCCATTGAACCACGTCAAGCCAGCACACATGAACTGTGACGAGGCCATGTTACCTCCGCTAAGGGAATCATCGCCAGGACCGTCAGCCCAAATCCATGGGGTGGCCCCCTGGCTGACGCACAGCGGGCGGCTATCAAGAGCGCTCACTCGCCAGAATCTGTAACTCTGTTGGCCAACTCATCAAGAGGGGAGTGCTGTGGCGGCAGCCAAGTCATGCAACCAGGCAGTGCCACCTTCCGCTGCTTTCCAAAACCTCCAGATAACCCGAAGAAAACTTGTTGATGTTTGGGATCTACGCCATGCGGTCGCGCCCGCTTCTCCTGCGCGTACACGCGTCCAACACTACATTTACACCACCCATGACCTCATTTGTTGAATTCATGTAGATTTTTGGTCTGATCCAACATAAAAAAATTTTAAAGCCTGCACCTGTCATGATATGTGCAAAGAAAGTAGTTGACTCACGTGGGCAAGAGTACTTGTCCGGGTAGTCTCTGAGAAGCCTCTCTCGAGCCACGTCTGCCATTGGTCCAAACAGTACCACAGGCCGGATGAATCCCGCTGCACAAGTTGTTTTAATTGGCAACACTTGTTTGGAATAACATGACTCCTTAAAATCAAATTAAATTTGTTCCAGCAAGGCAACAGATACACTGCCTTTCTGTTCTTGCACAGCAACATGTATGGGTAAATTTCAGTGTTTCGTGTACGGGGAAAAGGTCGATAAGAGAGCAACACTTTTCCACATTAGAAAGGATTGGGTTATGTGTGAGTGAACCTTCTTTTTAAACAAGAAACTTCAATTTTTCACAGATGTTAAAATTTACACACACTAATCTTCCTAAGCTTTGTGAGAGGGTGGGCATGATAGGTTGTGTTCACATGCTTTTTTTTCACAGCACTGATTCTTCACATTTGCAGTGGTGGGAATGCCTGCCTGCATTTTGGAGCAGTCATTGAAACCGGCAAAATCTGCCTTTCGAGCAGCTACCTCAGTGTTTGGAGCAGGCTTTTCATGTACACATTGAGGAAGAAAATTTATTTTTAATTTAGTGTAATTTACGTAACAATTTATACAGAAGCAGCAAGCCCACAAAATAAACAAAACTACAATTATGTACAGAAGTGGTGGCATAAGATAGTGAAATATATTGCACCAACAAGCTAGCTGCAGCATAAAGTTTAAAGTAGTGCGCACACAAACACATGCACACACAGACGCATTCAAGGCTCCCTACAGTAAAACCTCGTTATTACATACAAACATGCTGGGAATGCCACCAACTATGCACTAAACGTAGAATCAATTAACCACAAAATACATGAATGTGCGCGAGGTACCCTTTGGCAGAGGTTAGTGCAGCACTTTCTCTCCTTCATATCATGTGAATGTATGGGGCTGACCTTGCGCCCCCTTTCCTATAATGTCGATGTATGGTGCATCCCCCCCCCATTGTATGAGTGTATGGGGCTGGCTTTGAGCCCCCCCCACCATCCACTCTACTTGTGCACGCCTACGGCTAAGTAATAATGCACATTTCTTTAATGCGCCGTCATTGCTAAAAAAGAAATAAATACAGTGCCACAGCAAAAAATATTGCCTAAGTACCCACCACAAAGCCATTACTTTTTTTCTGTCATTGTTCAGGAATGATTAGCATGCTTGCACAACCGTCAGAGGCACGGGGTGACGACACCAAAGAGCATTTTGATACTATAGTGCGGAGTCCGGGATACGCAGCCAACGCAGCAACTGACATAGTGACCAAACGGACACAATCAGCTGTTTGCGATAAATGTGTACTGCGAGCTCCTACCTAGCAAAAAGACACGATACGGCCACAGGGAGCTGATCATCTATTGGCTAGTTGCGTGCAGCGCTTCTCTTACTTGGCGTGCACATCGTGCCAAGCCTCTTGCGCCCACTGTACGGACTACCTTGTAGCTTAATGCTACTCATGGGTGGTTGTCTTTCTTCTTTTTCTTAACCCTTTTGCCATTTTGCAGGTTTTCGCAAAACTCATTTGCAATACTTGTGTCTACATGCTTCGAGTAGACATGAATGCATGCTTGCTCTGTCAATTGCTTTCATGTGCTACGAATTGTCGATGAATTCACGCTCGCACTGACAAAATCCAAGCTCCCTGGTTAGCTCAATTGGCAGAGTGACCGCTGCAAAAAGGCATTGGTCCCGGGTTTGCGCCCCGAACCAGTATGAATTTTGCGGCAACTAAGAAGCTTTTCTTTTTGCGAAATCCTTAAATTTTCTTTGCAGTTTCAGGCTACAAGTCTGTGGTTGTCTCCCTTCCTTTTCTTAAGTTGGTTATACGTGCATCAGCATATCGTCCATACTAATGTTAACCAAATAGTTAAGATTTACTGCAAAAGACACTGGCAATCTGCTATGGTGCGGGCATAGTGCCTCTTAAACTTGTGAATCCTTTGCGCATGTTTCTTCGTGCTATCTCATCATTTGCATTCACTGTTTTGTTTGTGGCATAACACGGTGACAATATTAAAGGGGCCCTGCAACACTTCTTCAGCATGGTCCGAAAACGCTGCCGTTTGGTAGTAGAGGCTCTCGAGAACACACGAGCCAAATGCTACAGGGCAGCACGTGACCTGGATTTCACAGTTATTTAATTAAGCTAAAAATTGCTTTTTCTTTCCTTGACAAACGACGGAAGACACTCGCAAATGACTTGTAGAAGACCATCTATCAGCTATTGGCTGATCTGAACATGGCACGCTCAATATTTACAGAGATCGCCGTGGAAGGGCGTGACTTGTCCACGCGTGCGCGATCGCACTGGAAAAGTTGCTTATTCAAAGAAAGAAAAAGAAAAAACTGCTCAAGGTCACGAGGCTCGCGAGACATATTTTCTTTGCCCCTTCCATTCCTCCTTGCTTAGCTTCGAGCACTTTCGCCGGGATGAGAGAAGAAAGAATGCGATTGCAGCGTGCAACAAATCTTTGTAACTTTTGTCGCATTGGACAGATTCATAAAATATTTGTGGCATTGAATTTGTGAGGCAATAAGCTCTTCCAGTGAGTTCATTCTATGGTTACTTAAGAAGGCGTTTCAGGGCCCCTTCAACTAGTTGGGTTTAACTCTTTTGTTACTGCACAAAAATAGTTGTTTTTCATATGTCTCCGGAAGATCATCCTTGCCTGCTTAAAAAGTACTACAGCATGCATTGCAGCATACCAAACTTTACACAATGAAATGCTCTTTCAAAAAAATAGATGTTGTAGAGCAACAAAAATATTTTAGAATGAATAAAAAAGTGTATATTTATTGGTCTCCAGCTAGCAAACACTGTAATAAAAAAACTATATATGCAAAAGTATTCAAAACAAAGGAAATTTAGACTATGAATTTTGTAGATAAAGGACCCAGGAACAGCATAAAAAAGAATGAATGATTTGCATCTCTGTAATTTCACGAAATCATACAAAACGGTGCGACGAAGATCAGCCGTGATAAGCGAGTGCCTTTTAGGCTTTGGCAACAGTCGGCGTCGGGTAAGAATACTCGGATCGTACAAAAATGTTTCAAAGAAAATTAGAACTGAGGTGCTGATTCGTTGCTCGTGCCCTGCGGTGAAGTATTGCATGTTTTTTCGTGAGACACAATTGTACTCATACACTCTTCTCACTAAATGTTTGTTACAACGCGATAAATGTCTTCGGGCGTTCCAATATAGATGGATATCTGTGATGTGGGTAATTCTTCTATAAATGAGATGTCCCATGAACTTCGATATTTTACCTAGCGTCACCTCTTTCGATGAGCTACCTCACACTGCATAGATTGGTGTTCCAATATATGCATTCAAGCATATTTCTTTGCATTTTTGCACATATCTTTCATAAAAAAAAAAAGCAAAATCGCCCGCTGTTTTAAAACGTTTGAGATTGCTCCGTGTTCAGGGTCAAGATGTGCTCCAGAGGCCTTCTTGTCGTTAGGAGAAGCTCTGCACCCAGCACCAGCACACCGCGCCCCAGACAAGTGTGGACCATGCATGTAACTAGAGTAGCTTGTGCACAAAGGTCAGAAGCTATACGCACTTGCGGCATGAGAAGACAACTTGAGGATGTAAAAAAAAAAAACCATGAAGGGCTGCCAATGTCTCAGGCTGACGCAAACCATCGTGGCCATAAAACTTGACGCTGAAGTGCTGTGGTCCTTCGATCGCCTTCACTCAATTCTAGTGAGGTTCAGCATTACCATTAAGGTGAGAATTTACATTTACTTGGTAATACCATGAATTTAAAACAGAATATAAAACACAGTCATCAGCATACAATCGAAGATTCAAATATCATCCCAATACCGTCACAATGTCACTGTCACCGATGCCATTTATAAACAGTAAGAAAAGCAAGAGTCCCAGTACGGAACCCTTGAGAACATCTGACACAACTGGTAGAAATCAGGAAGGAAGTTCATTGTACACAACATCCTGCTGCTGACATGTTGGGTATCAGGGGTGTAACAACCAAAATATAATTTGGAGCAACATTATTTGGAACAGCGAAATTTCACTTGTGGAGCACTAAAATTCCTATTTAGAGCAGGTTCCAAAAAAAAAAACGTCTATAGTTTTATTACAACAGACCAAATTTGGTGCAGTATAAAAGGCTTACATGCAGAGAAAAGCTATATGTGTGCGAAAAATTCAACATCATCTAAATGATGCAGTGAACATGAGCACTTCTATTTCGATAAAGGTAGCATTTTGGACAACTACACTGAGCAAACAATGATAAAGTTCAGAAGACAAGTTCGGATCTGCCAAGCTGTCAACTTCGAAATTCGGAGGATTCCTAAAAAGTAGGAGTTGCAAAAAAAAAAAAAAAGGAAGGCTCACGATTTTCTCTTTCTTTGGGGCTGCAAAAATGTGCTGCACCAAAACGATTGGCAGTACTTTTTTTATACATTAGCAATTATACAAGTACTCCCATTATGCAGAGTATACACGCATGAATTATTGAACAAAATGTGTTGCGACAAGTGCTGACAGCCCCTTCCAAATTTTAAAAGGCTTTTTCTGCAGGACACCAGTGTACTGCGGCGAAGGTAGTGTAAGCACGGTTTTGTACGAGTTGGAACAAGGCCAAAAAATTTTCTGACAACACTGCAACCCCCCCCCCCCCCAACACCCCCTTTTTTACTTCTGCAATGAGGTTAGATTTAGGGTAAATGTTCTCGGCTTTGTTGCAAGGCGCATTCGACTTGATAAAGTAACAAAAACATGCACCCATTGGCCTGGTGATGGCACTGGATGTCTTGAAACTATGTCATCCCGGCGATAAATTGTGCCGTTCTTAAGGCAAGCAACGAGGTCGGTGGCAACACCGCCGTTCACAGTACATCAAGTTTCTTGGCACGCAGAAAATGCGACATATCCTTCCAGTTGCTGACAAACTGTAGCTGTGTTTGGTGACTAGGAAATTCATATTTACCACAGAGAATTGGTAGCCCGGGCAACACGTTTTTGTCTTAATGTAGCGTCATCGCACCGATAAGTATCCACTCTGGTCAGCGGGCCAGATAGGCATGCCACATTGCTTTATCTGGTTGATCGCACCTCGCTAGTGTTTAATCAGCATATGTCTTACACTGTGATTTAAGCCACAATTATTGTGGCTAGCGCCTTCTTTGCTGCAAGCGTTTCTTAGAGCTCCAGTAAGGATGATACATGCACCAAGATTCGTTTATTCTTGCTAAATAAATGAATCTGTCCTTGTTTATGTGGAGCATTTTCAGTTTCGGTTTCTGGGTGCAGAATTGGGCTGTGATGTAGCTGTGTAGCTTGGTCACGTGGCCACTCAAGGCTGTGACGCACATCGTGCTGATTATCGTCTGCTCTCGCTGGCTTTCTGGCACACACGTGCCGTACAAGCACCTACAAAACAATCGTGCAGCAGTGGCAATGCTTTGCGGGTACATGGAAGTCTCCTTATGTCACTCCCCTCACTACAATATGCGTGTTCACAAGACAAGAGTAAGGGGGCGGCCACTCCCATATTCACCTACGAGGGGGGCTGTGCAAACACACATTCACATAATAAAGAGGGGGCGCAAAGTCAAACCCATACATAGAGAGGGGATGGGCTGCGATGAACCTTGTTCCCCTGAGGGGGAAACCTGCGCACACCTGCGCTCACTACAGATCTGGTGTGACGTCACTGCACTGCAATTTTAGTTCGCCTTCCTAGGGAGCTACGTCAATTCTGGGCGCATTTGCGATGCACATCGATCGGAAGAAGAAGCCTTTAGATACACTTTGAAGGTGAATATTGTCACGGCTAAAGGCCGGGCAAGAAGACAGAGGACGACGAAGTGATGAGCGTGGACAGCACCCACGATTCCTCTGAGAAAGAAGAAGTCGAAGTGGCTGCTCTTTTGTTCTGTTAATACAGACCTCGTTTTTCTGGTCGCACCGTCGTCCTGTACTCTGTTATTTTCACCTAGCGACATTGGTGGAGGTGCTGGACTTCTCCAACTGATGCTTGGGACACCTCCGCGCCCTAGCACATCGAGTCCACCACCGCAATCCGTTCCTGCAGTGGATACTCCTGTCCACCGCTACAGTCGCCGACAACGAGGCCTTAGTCCCGAGGTGATCCCGCTCGAACTTCTCCAGCAACACACCGTACCGGGAGAAATGGCTACCGGAGGGCCTTCACAGCTTACTGTCGATCAGCCTCTAATTCCTGAGACCTTCCACGGTGAGGTTTATGAAGACGTCGAGAACTGGTTAGCCCAGTATGAGCGAGTCGCCAAAGCCAACCGCTGGCCAACTGAACAAAAGCTATCGCGCGTCTACTTTGCTTTGGCAGACAGCGCTCGTACGTGGTACGAGAACCGCGAGTCAACGCTGTCTTCGTGGGAAGAATTTCGGCAGCAAATTCTCGGGACATTCGCAAACACCGACCGCTGTGATTCTGCTTTGCAGCTCATGGAGGCACGCACACAGAAACCAAATGAGAGCGTCGCCATGTTTGCGGAAGACATGACCCGCCTATTTCAGCGGGCCGACCCCGAGATGCTTGAAGGTAAAAAACTCCGACATTTGATGAGAGGCGTCAAGGAAGAGCTGTTTGCCGGTCTCCTACGCAACCCACCAACAAGCGTAGCCGAATTTGTCAAAGAGGCTAAAACAATCGAGCGAGCACTGCAGCAACGGCGCCGATACCATGACCAACCAATCAAAACATCCCCCAGTCTCTCTGCTTTGAGTGCCGGCAGTGAGTGTTCTCTGCGCGAACTCGTTCGTGAGGTCGTTCGGGAGGAGATCCGAAACCTCCTTGTGACTCCGCAAGAAAATACCATAGCTTGCATTGCAGAAGTTGTGCGGCAAGAACTCCGCCAGGCATTTTCGTTGCCCGAATCGCCCTCAGACCAGCGGTCTGTGAGCTACGCATCAGCTGTCCGTCGACACACTCCAGTGTCCTACAACTCGTCACCACTGGCTTATCGTGAAGTGAGCCAAGGGCCTTACAACGAGCCGTGGGCCCCAGCTCCCAATCCGCCGCAGCCGTATCCACAGTCCAACGTGCCTATGCAAACGGCGCCAATGTACACTCCGCCGACATCTGCATCTTGGTCGCAAGGTATGCCCACCAGTCGACCATTCGTCCGTAAGACGGACTTGTGGCGCACCGTCGACCGTCGACCACTTTGCTTTCATTGCGGAGAAGCCGGCCATATTTTCCGCCATTGCCCGTACCGTGACCGTAGACATCAAAACTTCCTACAAACCTCCCCTCGTGCCTATTTCGATAACCGCCGTGACAGCAGTGCAGGCCCGCAAGCACAGCAACCCGAAGTGCCGTATCGTCGACCCCGCTCTTCTTCACCTGCACCGAACTCGCCGCCGCAGCGCAGGTACTCCGAGGTGGTCCGGGGCAGATCTCCTAGCCCTCGTCGGGGAAACTAACAGCTACGACCTTTGGGGGGAAGGTTGCCGCCCGTCGAGATGCTAACACACCCCCAACATCTCCTATACGACGTGATATGACGAATGGTACCACGGATCGTACGACGCACGATACCAAGGACGATACAACGTCACCGACATCAACGGAAATCGTAAGCGCCAATCTAGACATTTGTATAGACGGACGCCCAATAACAGCACTGGTAGATACTGGTGCGGACTTCTCTATTATCAGCCATAAACTCGCCGACTGCCTAAAGAAAGTAAGAACAATATGGACGGGACCAAACATTAGAACCGCAGGGGGTCAATTGGTGACGCCGACAGGCAAATGTACAGCTCGAATTAATATCGGCAGTTCAGATTTCGTCGCTACTTTCGTAATTTTACCGGAGTGCTGCAAAGACCTGATCTTGGGCATGGACTTCCTGCGGGAATACGGTGCCATTATCAACATTCCTGAGAGATCGGTTACGTTTTGGACGGCCCCAGATCAAGTTTCGGATGTGCCCTATACAGACCAGCGACGTCAGCCTTTGCGTGTCTTCGAAGACGACGTGACCATCCCACCGTGGTCGAGTGCACTCGTGGCTGTGACATGTGACACGTCGAGCGATTCTGAAAACATCGCCGAGCAAATTCCAACACTGCTATTCAGCCATGGTTTATCTATCGCAAGAGGCGTCGTAAGCATGAAATGCGGACACACGCACGTCATCATTACGAACTTCAGCTCTGAACGCCGACATCTAACGAGGGGCATGGCAGTCGCGTACGTGGAAGAGCTCGCCGAGATGACAGACTGCCTAACTCTTGAAAAAGATAATTCAACTGATCTCACCCCTGCACCTCTATCTGTTCATATTGGCCCAAGTTTGCTGCCGGCGCAGAAGCAAAGTATCATGCAGCTTATTAACAAGTTTGAAGATTGTTTCTCTTCGATTTCCAGGGTCCGTCAAACGCCGCTGACAAAACATCGAATTATAACGGACGACATGACCAGACCCATCAGGCAAAACCCGTACCGGGTAGCTCCGCGAGAACGTGAAGCCATCGAAAAGCAGGTGCGACAGATGCTTGAAGACGACGTTATTCAGCCGTCGAAAAGCCCTTGGGCTTCGCCGGTTGTATTAGTGAAGAAAAAAGACGGCACCTTACGTTTCTGCGTGGATTACCGCAAGCTGAATCAGGTGACAAAAAAAGACGTCTACCCACTTCCACGTATCGACGATTCACTCGATCGACTACGGCACGCGCGTTACTTCTCGTCAATGGATCTAAGGAGTGGGTATTGGCAGATAGAAGTCGATGAAAGAGACCGGGAGAAAACAGCTTTCGTGACACCTGATGGCCTTTTTGAATTTAAGGTACTTCCATTTGGCTTGTGCTCAGTACCGGCAACGTTTCAGCGGCTAATGAACACCGTACTATCAGGCCTCAAGTGGCAGACGTGCTTAGTGTATTTAGATGACGTCATCGTATTTTCTGCCACATTCGACGAACACGTCAGGCGACTGCACTCAGTATTTCAAGCTATCCGTTCCGCCGGACTAACACTTAAGCCGGAAAAATCCCATTTCGGCTTCGAAGAGCTTCTGTTCCTGGGGCATCTTGTCAGCAGTGAAGGTGTGCGGCCTGACCCTGAAAAAATAGCTGCCGTTATGAATTTTCCAGCGCCAACTGACAAAAAGGCCGTCAGACGGTTTTTAGGACTGTGTGCTTACTACCGACGCTTCATTGAGAACTTCTCGCGCATTGCCTCGCCGTTGACTCGCCTTACCAGAGAAGACGTCGCATTCGTATGGGATGAAGAGCAGCAAAAATCATTCGACGAGCTGCGGCAACGCCTTCAGAAGCCACCAGTCCTCGCACACTTTGATGATGACGTACCGACAACAGTGCACACCGACGCTAGCAATGTCGGCTTAGGAGCTGTACTCGTGCAGTGGCAGGATGGCGCCGAACGAGTAATTGCTTACGCGAGCAGAACTCTTTCACGTGCGGAAGAAAATCATTCCACTACGGAAAAAGAGTGCCTTGCGGTGGTGTGGGCGGTTATAAAATTCCGCCCATACCTGTATGGTCGTCCTTTTAATGTTGTCAGCAACCATCACTCCCTCTGCTGGCTGACAAATTTAAGAGACCCTTTAGGACGGTTGGCGCGCTGGAGCCTGAAGCTTCAAGAATTTGACATGACGGTGGTTTACAGATCGGGAAAGCGACATTCAGACGCTGATTGCCTTTCTCGTGCGCCATACGAACCTGCGACGGCAGATGACGACGATACAGCCTTTGTCGGAGTTGTAAACACGGCAACTGTCGCACAGCTGCAACGAGACGACCCCGAACTAGAACCCATAATACGTTTTTTAGAGGGTCGCACTTCAGCTGTACCTAGACTGTTTGCGAGAGGGCTTTCATCATTTTGCTTGCGCAACGACGTCCTGTATAAGATGAACTTCACGCCACACGGAAACGACTACTTACTCGTCGTCCCAACATCTCTAAGGAGCGAAGTATTACAGGCATGCCACGATGAACCAACATCCGGCCACCTGGGTTACACGCGTACGTCGTGCAGAGTGAGGCAGAAATAATACTGGCCACGACTGATGGCAACCGTTCAACACTATGTTCGGACGTGCCTTGATTGCCAGCGCAGAAAAGTTCCACCCGTCAAACCAGCAGGCCTCCTCCATCCTATTGACGTGCCTGCTACTCCATTCGCTCAAGTCGGAATGGATTTTTTGGGCCCATTTCCAACCTCATCAGCAGGTCGCAGATGGATTATAGTAGCCACCGACTACCTCACTCGTTACGCCGAAACCAAGGCTTTGGAGAGGGGCACGGCAAGTGAAGCAGCCCGATTTTTCGTAGAGAATGTGGTGCTGAGGCATGGTGCTCCATCAATGGTAATAACTGACAGGGGAACTGCATTCGCAGCCGAACTATTACAGACAGTTTTAAGACAGTGGCACATCCCACCGGCGAACAACGGCGTATCATCCGCAAGCGAATGGTCTTACGGAACGTCTCAACAAGACACTAGCGGATATGCTCTGCATGTACGTCGATGTGGAGCATAAAAACTGGGATGAGATCTTGCCGTATGTCACGTTCGCCTATAACACGGCTTATCAAGAAACAACAAGAACAACGCCATTCCGCCTTCTTCATGGTCGCGAAGTCACCACTATGCTGGATGCTATGCTGCCGCACGAGTGCGAAGACGCTGAAACGGATGCTGATTATATCACTCAGCTGGCCGAAGAAGCCCGACAACTTGCACGCCTACGTGTTAGTCGCCAGCAGGACTACGATTCAAGACGGTACAACCTTCGTCACCGACCAGTCTCCTACGAGCCAGGAGAGAAAGTTTGGATATGGACACCTATTCGGCGCCGTGGCCTCTCAGAAAAACTGTTAAGACGGTACTTCGGTCCCTATAAAGTTCTGCGACGTCTCAGTGACATTAATTATGAGGTTGTTCCTGATACTGCGCACTCTTCAAGGCGTCGAAGGTATGCTCCAGAAGTTGTGCACGTGGTACGCATGAAGCCTTATTTCGCCGAATGAACTCATGCGTTTCCAACAAGTACAAACCGCTTTGATTATAAAGCATCGGGACGATGCTTTCTTGAATGGGAGGCTAATGTCACGGCTAAAGGCCGGGCAAGAAGACAGAGGACGACGAAGTGATGAGCGTGGACAGCACCCACGATTCCTCTGAGAAAGAAGAAGTCGAAGTGGCTGCTCTTTTGTTCTGTTAATACAGACCTCGTTTTTCTGGTCGCACCGTCGTCCTGTACTCTGTTATTTTCACCTAGCGACAATATATATTCTGAAGGTTTGCTGTGTCCAACGTTCGTGTGGCGTATCCTAGCATACAAAGAAAACCTACGTGAGGCTTGTTTTAGCCTCTAAATTCGATGGCGACACTCTTTTAAGGTTAGGATATGGTGGCTAGAAGGAGAGGTGTCAGCATCCGCGCACCAGAGAGGGAGCGAGAGTTCTTCATCCAGATGCGGCGGTGCTGCTGTCGGCTCCAAGATGCCTCCCTCGTAAATGCGTATAGCAAGTGCTTTCTGCTGCAAATATTTCACAATACTGTGGAGATTATACCAGAGGCTAGTTAGTACATATCTAGGGGCTCGCGCAAAGTGTGTACTTGCACTTAAAAATAATGTTTTGAACTTGCTTTCCTATATATTAGCTGCGTGTGCCCCTCGCATCTTGAGGCGCTGGAAGATAGGCCTGCCGTGAGCTTGGCATCAAAACCTCTGTGCAATTTTCGCTTTGATGCCACAGTGTTTCCTGCAACGTCTCAATTTCCTTAGAAGCATCAGCAACCATACTTAAATGCTTTATTTTGTGCAAGTTGCACATCGAAAAGCAATATGTATTTATTTCACACAAGCTTTCAAACCATATTTATTTTGACGCTCTCGCAGTTGAATGGCAAAAGAATATATGCATAACAATATGCTGAAGCATCCACCCTTATTGAAATGCCATCCTGGCATTTCAAAAATCAGAGGTGTTCCATAGCCCTGTGTGGTGGTCTACCCTGGCTCATGATATTGCTAATACAATGCATCAGTGTCGTGTGTGCCAGGAGAACCAGAAAACTGCACGGCCAGTAGAAATGCCGCCGTGGCCGTTGCCAAGAAAGCCGTGGTCACGAATTCACATTGACTTCGCCGGACCTCTTAAGAATCGGTACGTGCTGATTGTGACTGATGCATATTCAAAATGAAGAGAAGTCGTTCCTGTCAGTGAAACCCGAGTTCACACCGCCGAGTTTATCGGGAGCATCGCGGTGTCTGCAAAAGAAACAACACACGAACTCTAATCGCGTCTACTCGGTACTATTGAATTGCGACGTTGGTTTGACCAACATTAAAAAAGAAGTCATCTCGTGAGCCGGCAACGCATAGTCAAAGAGGCGAGAGCAAGCCGACACAAGTGGCGTCTGACGCAGCCGAGGGAGCTCCAGCACCAAACTCGGTTTTCTTCTACATGCAGTGACTGCCGATTTCCTTGTAACTTCACTAAAATACAGTTTTTTTCTTTAAAATCGAACCTTACCTTAACTCCATCACTTCGGACATCGCTGGTTGACGACAAGATGTCAATCAACCGAATCGCATGGGGAAGGAGAAACGATTCCATAAGACAGAGCGACGCGACACCATACATTGTCATTGGACTCTGAAGCAACTATCATCGAAAGCCTGCTCACAACCTTCGATAGCAAACTGATGGCCAACGCTACGAAAAAGCAACTCATCAACGAACTGAGAATACGAGGTCTACGATGTTCCGGACATAAAAATGAGCTCATCGCACGACACAGCTGCGGACACCACTCCCCGAGCCCTAAAGCCAACAGATTGTCAACAAATCACCAGGCTGCTTATGACGACAGGCAAGCGCACCTGCAGATGCTGCTCGGAGACGATGCTACGATCGGAAGGTTTCAGCTTTTTTAGAAGGGGACGCATACACGCAGCTAGTAAAGGACCCAACGCAGCAAACCCAGACACAGCTAAACAAGCTACTCGCGGAAATTTTTAAGCTTTACCTGGATCTCAGAACACTTTAGCTACGACAAATATGCCGTAATGGATCCTCACAGAGTTTCTATGGACTACCGAAAATTCACAAGCCTGACGTCCCTCTCCAACAGATTGTAAACTTCACTTATTCCCCATGCCGAGCCCTTTCAAATTTTCTACACCGAACCTTCGCCCCACTAACCCAGAAGACACCAACTCATGTCCGTAACTCCAGCCACTTCGTGCAGCTAGCGTCAGATGTGAGCATCGGCGGACGAGAGCATGGTCTCATTTGACGTCATTTCGTTGTTCAGCAACGTTCCCTTAGCTGTCTTCGCTGCTAATTCTGCGCTTGAGGAGGAGGCAAGCCTGAGTGAAAGGACTCCTTTGGCGGTTGACGAGCTCTGTCGTCTACTGGAATTCTGCCTGTCCAGTACGTACTTCTCTTACAAAGAAACTATTTTCAGGCAGAACAGTGGAACCGTGTTGGGAGCTTCCATCTCCATCATGATGGGAAACCTGACCATGAAGTACACAGAAGAGAAAGCACTCAGCTCCTTCTCGTTGTGACCCAAGCTTTTTCTGCGTTATATGGACAATTGCTTTTGCGTCATTAAGACATCTGAAGTTGAAAACTTGAGACAACACCTAAATTCCGTGCACCCAGCCTTACAATTCACGACCGAGTGTAAAAGCGTTCACTGCCTGCCCTTTCTCGACGTCCAGGTGGCAAGAAAGCGCAACGGCCTGGAGTTCTCCGTTCATAGGAAGCCAATGCACACTGGCCGCTACCTTCAATTCGATTCTTCCCACCCCGCCTGCCACAAGGCCTCTGTTGTGACCACGCTACTCAAGAGAGCTAGGAACTTATGCTCTAATGAGACACAGCGAAAGAAAGAAGAGGCCCGCGTAATTGCAGAAAATGGATACCTAAAAACTTCATTCGAGCCACCACCCGCCGTGCAGAGCAACAGAGGATACGAAAACCCGAATTAACCTTACTTGGCAGCCCCCTAAAACGTGTACCGGTTCTATACGTTCAGGAAACCAGCGAGATGTTGGCACGGATCTTCAAAAAAGAAGGGGTTCGCATCGCGCAGGAGCCTTTATGTACGCTGGGCCGCCTCCTCCCCCACCCGAAAGACCGGCCAACAATGGACAGGACCCCCGGTGTCGTTTACAAAATTCCGTGCGCCGAGTGCCCCTATTCGCATATCGGCGAGACGAAAAACGTACTGCAACGACTGCAGCAACACGCCAACGATGTGCGGAAGTTCTACAAAAAGTGCAGCGCAGTCGCCAAACATGCTGAGACGTTGGATCACCAGATCAATTTCGAAGCAACTACCATCCTTGAAAGCAAGCCGAACTGGAGGAGAAGGTTGTTACTCGAGTCGTGGCACATACAGAGGACAGCCCATAACATCGACCGCTCTCTCAGAACCCTTCCCCCAGTGTATACACACGGACTGGGCTCCACGACAAAACGAGAAAGAGGGAGAGGGGGTCATTATCCACCTTGCGAGTGCTTTGAAGTTGCTGCTGCTACATAGCCTCCACAGTCACCCCTGAGGAAGGAACCAAGTCGGTTTAGAAACCTTGGGTTACTTCAAAGCTTTTGGTTGGAGTCTAAAGCATCTCCCAATGTGAAACTTTGCGTGGAATTGAACAGTCTGCGAGCCGAGCTCAGCCATGCGACTACGAGTAAACAATGCGAGACATTGTACAACGCCAGTCATAGCGCTTTGTTGCCAACGAAACGGGTTACAATTCGAATTCCCAGGCTGCATCAACGGGACACACTGACACAACCATGCCCTCGAATAAGATGCAGTCATCGTCATTGAACGACGGCATTAACCAAAACGCAGCATGCCCCGCCGCGCCGACCGTTTCAACGCACAGGAGAGAACCATCCATGGCTCAGATCCTCGCCGTGCTCATGAACACACCGGCCCTGCTCGCCAACACGCTGTCGAGAGGTCCACCGACGATGATCCGATCCGGATTCATTCCACAAGCAACACGTCATCCTAAATCCCTTTGTTTGATGGGACACCGCAATAAAGTGCCCACGAATGGATTGAGCAAGTGAAAAGAATCGCAGCGCTCGCCCACTGAACTCTATCGCTCAGGTTGGTCACAGCCGCAAGTCGCCTGACAGAATCTGCCAAGGCTCATATGGTTCACAGCATGACACCTGGGAACCCCAGTTCTTTCTACAAGTAGCGACTACTGACTCACTTGTAACTTCAGTAAATACAGTTTTCTTTAAAATCGATCATTTCAGACATCACTGACATTCCTGTGACCGCACCATCGACAGATTCCACCAATTCAAGCTTGCGCACCATGTTTAGTGCGCATAGGCTGTCGGACGTAATTGTGTTAGATCGCCAGTCTTCGTGAGTGCCAGTTTCAAGGAATTTTTCCAGTGAAATGGCATTAGGCATGTGCTGAAACCACCATATCATCCTGCTTTGAATGGTGCTGCAGAGCGTGCAGTACAAACAATCAAGTCAAAGCTGAAGAAGGCAGTGGGTGGAAGCTTGGACTTCCAGCTTGTGGGGATCTGAGGCGCGCCCGCGACCATTTCGCGGGCATTCCGCCACACGGCCACACCCTTTTGCTTTCCCGCTCTCTTAACACCACGTGACGATAGATGGCGCCACGTGCGGGCACGGCGCGCGCCACTGCGCGCGCCGAGGGAGCGGCCTCTTGCTTCGTGGACAGCGCCGGGTAAGCACGTGTTTTCCTTCGTCCGCGTCCCCTTTGGGAATCGCGGACGGTAGCCTGCCTGGGGTGACCTTGGGCACCCCGGCAGGCGTGTTTACTTGAGTGCTAGCTTCGGTAGCATACGCTAAGCCCAGAGCGGTGCCCAGTGCTTGAAGTGGTCGTACCACAACGAGCCGCACTTGCGTTAGGCCTACGCGTACGAGGTTTGCCCTAACACTCGCGACCAGGCCCAGTGGCCATCGTGAGAGTGCGCAGCATAGCCGCGAGGGACCTTTTCCCGACCGGCGTGTCAAAGCTCGCCATTGCCAGCTGCGACGTGCTCGCGGTTTTCCCCTTATTGTGAACGTCCGCGTGCGGGTGCCTTTGCTACCCGCGTCCCGGGAGCGGACGTTGTACTGTTTGTTCGGGGTGCCGCCAGAGGCAATAAAGTGTTGTGTACTTTTACATTAGAACACTGTCTGTTTGCCGCGCCGCGCTAAACGCCTTATCAGTTGAGCGCGCGCGGAGCGGTGCGCTACACGCGAGTGAACGGAGTAGCGGCCCTGTGGCTCGCTAAGCGTGAACCCGCGGTGATCGTCAGCTGCAGTTAGAAGTGGAGTCACCATACTGGCGCCCAACGCGGTATCAAAGGCTCATTAAGCCTTTGATTAGTCTTAGCCGAGTCAGCCGCCTTTGCGAATCAGGCTCGCCGCATTTACCCGCGTTATGTCTGCTCCGCGTGAGTTCTGTCCGCTGACGCTTTTAGCAGATACCGCATTGCTCGAGAACAGGGCCAGTGCCCCCTTGAGCATCACGATCGCGCACCCTCACTTGTCACAAGCCCCAGTCGGGATGACGTTAAATCCCGCAAAGGCCCAACTAACGCAAACCCGAGTTCAGTTACTTGGCCTCACGCTGGGCGAAGGCTCCATTGAGCCAGATCGGGAGAAACTTCGAGCAATCCTCGATTTCCCCGCGCCCAAGGACGTACGCGGCCTGCGCCGCTTTCTCGGAATGGCCAATTTTTACCGGTCTTTCATTCCGTCCTGTGCCCGAGTGCAGGCGCCTTTGACCAAGCTCTTGGGTAAGTCAGCTGAGTGGCGATGGGGACCTGAGCAGCAAGAGGCGTTTTGCCGTCTGTCTAGCGCCATTGCGGAGACAGCGCAGCTCAAGCTCCCCGACCTGACCAGACCGTTTGTTGTCCAGACTGACGCAAGCGATCTGGGATTAGGAGCAGTTCTCCTACAGGAATACGATGGTGTGTTGCAGCCGCTGACCTTTGCCAGCCGCTCGTTGATACCCGCGGAAAGGAATTATTCCGTGACCGAGAGAGAGTGTCTCGCCATCGTGTTTGCACTGCGGAAGTTTGATGTCTACCTTGATGGGACGAAATTCGTGGTGCAAACAGATCACAGCGCGCTTAGCTGGCTGATGCGGCTCCGTGAGCCTGCAGGCAGGCTAGCGCGCTGGGCTCTCCTAATACAGCATTATGACTTTTCAGTGCAGTATCGGAAGGGGAGCACTAACGTGGTAGCTGACGCGCTATCTCGTGCCCCAGTGTCGACCAGGAGCCTGGATCCCGGTGCGACATCCGCTAGCGGTGCCTTTGCGCAAGCAAGCGGCGCGGGCGAAACGGCGGCGGAGCCGCCGAGTGGAGAAAAGGGTGAGTGCGGCGACGAGCAAACCCTTTCCACGGGCCAGGCAAGCAGCGCGCCGCGAAGCGGGCGAGAGGGGGAGCGAAAGGGAAGCGAACCCATAACGCCAATGCGAGCGGAGGCGATGGCTGTAGTCCTGAGTGGGAACGATACCAAGCTCCCCTTTGGGAGAATGGGAATCGCTTTCAGCAGACAAGAGTTACTGAAGGCCCAGCAAGATGATCCGTTTTGTCGCGAGTTGAGCGACGGTCTCAGGGAGACGGAGCGCCGAGACGCTGCTGGTAGTGCGGCGGGCGCAGGGGGACGGGAACCGGCGTGTGTCGCTGGGTCCCCCGCGGATACATACTTGCTGGACCATGATGGACTCCTGCTGAAATACATAGCCACCGATGAGGAGTCGGTGGACCCGTTTAAGGTGGTTGTGCCCAAAAGTCTGAGAGGCGCACTGTTGCGAGCCTCTCACGACGAGCCCATTGCCGGTCACCTGAGTGGCTCTAAAGTTTTTGCGAAACTGAGCAAGGTTGTGACTTGGCTTGGCATGAAGCGTGACATTTTCCGCTATTGCCGTTCCTGCCACGTCTGTCAAACGGTGAAACCAAGGGGTGGCAAGCCGCCCGGCTTGATGAAACCGATTGTCAGTGAGCGTCCGTGGCAAGTAGCCACCTGCGATCTAATGGGGCCGTTCCCCAGGAGTAAGCAGGGGTTCATAAATCTGATGGTAGTTGTTGATCATTTTTCCAAATGGGTGGAGCTGTTTCCGCTGCGGAAAGTGACAGCGCGAGCGGTGCTAGAGAGGCTACAGGAAGTGTTTTGTCGGTTCGGCTTTCCGAAAAGATTGATCACGGACAATGCGTCGTATTTCACCGCTCGGGTGTTTGGTGATACGTGCCGTTCCCTAGGAATAGATCACTGCACCACTTCGCCCTACCATCCCCAGTCCAATTTGACGGAGCGAACCAATCGTACGCTCAAACCGATGTTGGCGGCCTTTGCCGAAAGTCAAAGGGACTGGGCAGACCATTTGAGTGAACTCGCGTTTGCAATCCGAACCTCTGAGAGTCGCTCTACTGGTTTCTCTCCCGCCTTCCTTAATTTCGGAAAAGAGTTGGCAAATCCTGTGACCAGTGTCATGCAATGCCAGCTCGGAGACGAGGAAGAACCGGCAGACTGCTCTGCTTACGCTTCCACACTTCAGGACAGGCTTTGTCGAGCTCTCAGTAGAGCGAGGCAAAGTTTGGCATCGGCCAGGGCCGAGCAAAAGGCCCAGTACGACCGAAAACGTCGCCGCCTTTCATTTAAGGTGGGTGACCTCGTCCTGAAGCGCAACCACGCTCTTAGCGACGCGAGCAAGGGTTTCTCAACTTCGCTCGCTCCAAAGTGGCTTGGTCCGTACCGAGTGGAAAAAGCTTGGACTCCACTCGCGTACTTGCTGAAAGACCCGCGTTCGGGAAAACTCAGCCGTGCCCATATCGCAGACCTGAAAGCCTTTGCGTCGAGGTCTGACGAGCCTGCGCCAGCGCCCAGTGGCTCTTCGCGCAAGCAACGGCGCACACCCGGCGCGGCGGACCGCATTCGGACCACGCACCGGTATAATCTGAGGAAGCGGTCACCTTAGTGATTTCGCGCCGGACGGCGGGCTTATTTCCGCAACCGAAGGCCCTCATTTTTACTTTCTAGTCTCAGTGAGCTAACTTCTTTACAGCCAGTGCTTTCAAAGAAGTCTGTTCCGCCCAGTTACTGCTGCTGATTGTCATGTAAGTGTTGTTGTTTACTTGATGTTTTTTTTCCGTGTTTTCTTTTTTTTTCTTCTCGCTGGAGGAGGGGATTGTGAATTGGTGCTTTAGCGTGGGGAGAGGGACAAATGACACTTTGCGCTTCCTTTGCGGTGCGCGTTCGGAGAGACCCGACCATCGGAGGTGTGTGTGCGTGTGCGTGTGGCGACAGCTTAAGAAGTCACCGACCCCTACACCACTTTGGACTCTGGAGGTGTTCGGAGACCTGCGGTCCTTAGGCAGTCCGGTTGCGCCCTGCTCCCGACCGTCGCTGATAAGCTCTGCTGGCCTTTCTATCACGGCTCCTGCACGAGGCCAGCTGTCGCAGACGCTGTGCACGACTCGACCGACGCCGCAGGACGCCTCGCAGCAGTGGATTTGGCGACCTTGATTTCGGCAGAAGGGCCGGCTGTCGCAGCGAGGTCCATCCGAACCTCCACCGAGGCGGCGTTCGTCGGACTCGCAGGGCTGTCGTCAACATCGACGAGACGAAGTCACCCAAGTCAAACATTACGTGACGCTTCCCCTCCGAGCTGTGGACGCCCTCTTGCGTGAGCATCATGAACTCCCGTTACCCTCTTCCGCGGAGCCCTCGTATTTGTCAAGCGTATTCTTGTGCTGTTTATTTTTTTTCTTCAGCAGCAATTGCAGAGCGAGGCTGAGGCTAGCTGTTGCCCATTACATGACGCCTTTGTATGTATGGGCGACGACCGGCTGCCTTTGCAGACCGGTACAGTGGAATCTCGATGATACGATCACGGCTAATACGAATTTCCGGATGATACGAATTTTTCTGTGGTCCCTGCCGAGCCCCATTACTTTGCAATGCGCTAGAGTATGTTTGTTACGAATCGATTTTCTGCCCCCGTCGTTTGATACGAATGAACGCCGCCCCACTGACGGCCGCGAAATGGAACAGCGCTCAGCCGTGCGCCGGAATGCGCGCTGCGCCGCCGGTTTGGCATTTTGCCAACGGTGCCAGCCAAGAGCGCGTGGCGCCTCCAACATCGGCGCGCAGCGTGCGCAATATCGGAGACCTCGGAGACTGCTTGCGCCCTTTGATTTCGGTTTAGGTTTAGAGATGGCGCTGGCCACGGTTTCCTTTCTTTCTCTGTTTTTGGGTGCGGCGGCGAGGACGCGACGACGCGGCGGACTGCGCGGGTCAAGTGGGGCGGTGACGCTTTTGTTGCTCTTGTGCTTTTCCTCTTTCTCTGCGTGGCGTTGGACGGAGTGGTTGCAGTGCTCTGCTTCGGACGCGTTCTTTGTGTTTGCGACATTTTGCCTAGTCGCAACGAGCTATGTCTCGCAAGCGAAAAACACTCTCCTTTAAGGAGAAATTAGACATCCTTCGAAAGGTTATGAGGATCCTAAGAGAAAGCGGACGGAGTTGGCTAAGGAGCTAGGCCTTGCAACGTCAACACTGAGCACAGTTGTTGGACAGCGAGAGACCATAATGAAAAACGTGCTTTCATTCAACGTTCAACGCAAAGCAAGCGAAGACCGCTCAGCACGTGAAACTTGAAGAGACTCTCCTGACTTGGTTTAAAGAGGTAACCGCAGCTGGCGTGAATATCGATGGCAAAGTTTTGCGGGAGCAAGCCGACGAGTTTGCACTTGCTCTGCATATCGACGGATTTCGGGCCTCAGGTGGGGTGGCTGCAGCGCTTCAAGACTAGGCACGCTCTCGTTTACAAAAGGGTCTGCGGCGAAGTGAAAAAAGCTGACGAGGCAGTTGTCAGCCACTGGTTAGAGAAGCTGCCGTCACTCATTGCAGAGTATGAGCCTCGTGATGTTTTTAATGCTGATGAGGCAGGTCTCTTTTTTAACCTGCAACCCGAAAAGAGCCTCTGTTTAAAAGGCGAAACATGCAGAGGAGGAAAAAAGCAAAGAGCGTATTACTGTGTCTTGTGCTGTAAAGCCGACGGATCGGAAAAGCTTAAGCTGACCGTAGTAGGAAAGTTCCAAAAGCCTCGGTGCTTCAAGCGCGAGAGTCGTTTGCCGTGCGTCTATCGCGCAAACAAAAAGGCGTGGATGACAGCGTGTTGTTTGAAGAGTTTTTGTCACTCCTTGACAGGAGGATGGCTTGTAAGAATCGGAAGATTTTTCTTTTTCTTGACCAGTGCGCCGCCCACCCGAGGCAAGTGAATAAATGCTTTTCACGTACTTGTGCCTGGATGAGTTCACGTCTGACTCTTTGTTAATTTAGGTAGTTTTATTTGTTCCGATGATACGAATTTCGGCTAATACGAATATTTTTCGTGACCCCGTGAGATTCGTATCATCGAGATTCCACTGTATATAGGGTGAATTAAGGAGAGGAGGATGTGGGGATCTGAGGCGCGCCCGCGACCATTTCGCGGGCATTCCGCCACACGGCCACACCCTTTTGCTTTCCCGCTCTCTTAACACCACGTGACGATAGATGGCGCCACGTGCGGGCACGGCGCGCGCCACTGCGCGCGCCGAGGGAGCGGCCTCTTGCTTCGTGGACAGCGCCGGGTAAGCACGTGTTTTCCTTCGTCCGCGTCCCCTTTGGGAATCGCGGACGGTAGCCTGCCTGGGGTGACTTTGGGCACCCCGGCAGGCGTGTTTACTTGAGTGCTAGCTTCGGTAGCATACGCTAAGCCCAGAGCGGTGCCCAGTGCTTGAAGTGGTCGTACCACAACGAGCCGCACTTGCGTTAGGCCTACGCGTACGAGGTTTGCCCTAACACTCGCGACCAGGCCCAGTGGCCATCGTGAGAGTGCGCAGCATAGCCGCGAGGGACCTTTTCCCGACCGGCGTGTCAAAGCTCGCCATTGCCAGCTGCGACGTGCTCTCGGTTTTCCCCTTATTGTGAACGTCCGCGTGCGGGTGCCTTTGCTACCCGCGTCCCGGGAGCGGACGTTGTACTGTTTGTTCGGGGTGCCGCCAGAGGCAATAAAGTGTTGTGTACTTTTACATTAGAACACTGTCTGTTTGCCGCGCCGCGCTAAACACCTTATCAGTTGAGCGCGCGCGGAGCGGTGCGCTACACGCGAGTGAACGGAGTAGCGGCGCTGTGGCTCGCTAAGCGTGAACCCGCGGTGATCGTCCGCTGCAGTTAGAAGCGGAGTCACCATAAGCTCTTATGCGTGCATGGTCTCATTCAGTGATCAACACGGCATGAGACCATGGGGTGCTCACCAGCCAAGTTAATAATGGGACATAGGCTGAAGACAGCTTTGACTCTGTTACATCCCGACATGAGGTTCAGAGTACTCACAAAGCAGCTCTAGCAGAAGGTAGCGCATAAGAAGAACGCCCACCCTTTGGCGATTGTGCAACTTTCGAAGCGATCCAGTCTGATTCGTGCAACACTGGTATTCAATTCAGATGACCAGATTTCTGACATCACACTGCAAGATGATTGACTCTGGAGGCAACAACAAGAGCATTTACGCCCTAATTTCGCCACACCTGATACGCATTCGGATGCTGTGGCGGAGGGACAGGCCTTCCTGCATGATATGAGTGCACATGACCAACAGAATGGCGTCGGTGAACTTTATTTAAACGCCAATGGTCAGGATGAATCTGTACAGCATGAAGCTCCACCTAGGGAGAGCTAAGCAGAAGACGTGCAAGATGCTTCAACATTCTCTACATCTGAACCGCAAGCACCATCAGTGTGAAGACACTCAAGAGCAGGATGTGCTGCTGTGTACTATTCGCCGTGAGCACACTAAAATCTGCCTTTCCAGTGTGGGTGAGGAGAAGTGTGATTTTTTACCATGCGTTTGGTCGAGGAACATGGCAGATGACACCACCTCATCTTTTGGCACCTCATGTTTGAACAACGCTGTTCACAGAACATGCACACTGAAATAAAGGCAATTAGACACCGTAGTCTGTGTTGGCTGGTTGCTCACTCTGGTTTTCGGTTTTACATGCGGGAACATACTTGCCTGACGTCACACGTATATTGATGATGCCCTCTGCTATTTTCGAGAAGTCAGAGTAAATCTTTCACAACAGTTCCAAAGAAGTTTTAAAAAATCAATTCAACAGTTCAGGGTATTTGTGGCTCTCGGCCGTTTCACGCTTGCTACTTTCTAGCTACCTATTCAACGTGATTAGCTCTGATGAAGGAGACTATAAACGTGACGTCTTCATTCTTCACCAGTACACAAGCTCAAGTGACAAAAAGGAGGCTGACTTGTTTCCTTCTGCCCTCACGGATGCGATAACGCCGAGTTTTGACAAGACAACACCTCCCGCATGTGTGCTTCCATGCCTAGTGTCCCTGTGAACTTCAAAACATCAACAGGAGGGGCCTGTTGCTTGTTGGGTTACTTCGCCGTGTTTGAATTCTGTTTCATGTGACCGATGACTGTTGTACCTTTGGTTCTGATGCACTGTCCCTGGCTCCGCACGTTTCGTCAGTGCTCAGCATAATCCGAGCCTCAGTGAGCGATTTCTTCTTATTTCTCTCTTCTTAGTGAACATGAAATCGTTTTCATATGCACAGCATACCAAGCTTTACGCATTGTGGGGTAGCGCGTGTGCTTAGCCTTCCCTTTTCTTTTACGGCAGTGCGACAGCCTAGTTGCGGGAACATGACTGTTCCTTTGAGAGCCCATAAAGCCTCTTGGAAAAGGATGGAACACCCCTGCGACCAGCGCTCGTGATCCCCTTTTCGCGGTTCATGGAACGAGTTTCCCCTCCTTCAGCGACCGAACGTATTCTCGTCAGAGAGAGGGAAACTGAGACGATGAAGAAAACCAGTGTGCGGACAGCCAGACGCTTTCCCTCATACCGGCCAAGAAAGAAGTAGGTCAAACCAGCAACTCCCTTCGAACCAAGGAAGACAACAACCAAGGAGTAAGGGTCTACCCTTGATTTCTGTAGGATCTCTACGCGATATTTAAGCGTTATTGCTAATGTACAGCAATAAAGTGTTGTTGCATACCTTGCCTTTTGCCTTATTCACCTGAACCCAGGTAGCTACAATGAGACAAGCTACAGATAAGGGACGCTAATCGTGCACAGTATGACTGTGTGCGGCTGGAACATTAGCTAGGCTTCTGCGTCAGCCGTATATAGGACGGACCCCCACAGCGTGAACATTTTATTTGCAACTGTACCGTACTAGCAATGCCGTCACAAGTATGCATGTATTTTATCATGAAGACAACCAAAAATACGTCTTACTTATTCAGAAAACACAAAATACTGCGAGAAATTGGCTCCCGATAAAAAAAAGGTTATCAGAGTAAAAAAAATTATACAAATGATGATGGTTGAGATGCCCATCGTAAAGCTGACAAATTTGTGAAGTCACACCCCAAATATAAACAAAGGTGAACATTTGGCAGAAGTCTGCCTGGTTGGCATATAAACTCAAGGAATGAGAAAAATCCAAACAAAATTATATTAAAAAAATCTGACGTTTCGAAGCCAGTCTTCCGAAGCCGAACCTCCATCAATTTAACAGCCAACCGAGCACAATAGCAGAACAATGTGAGCAGTTTGACTACCACATCCGCCCGAACAACGTGGTCATTCTAGGAGAAGAAAGGAACACTCGCCAGTGACTCTTCTTTTAATCATGGCACATTCAGCAGACAGAGGGGCACATCAATCTCTTCACAGAGACATTGCCCTCCCCCATTGCGTGAGAGACTCGCCGTGACTCCCACGCATGGCAAGCAAGCATGTATCAGCGCTGCACATCTCGGGCTTTCTCACCTCTGAGGAAGAAGCCGAACCGGCTTCAAATTTTCGGGTTTTCCTAATATAATTTTGGTTGGAGTTTTCTCATTCCTTTAAATATACACAAATCGGAAACATTGTGTGTGGCCGTGTGCATTGTGTGCATGCACATTAGAATACAATTCCAAACTATCCTGGAACCAGCCATAAATCCTGGCTTAGCAGGTACCTCGAGCCAGTCACCCCTCCCCCAACTACAAGAGGCTTCTGGAGCCTTTGATTGCTGATGTCCGGGAAAGCTGGATCAGGCTTTACTGCTGTCTCAGAAGTGAGACGGCTGAGACTAAATTTGGAGCAGTTTTTGGAGCAGAAAATTTTCATTTTCGAGCAGGAAAACCTTGCTTCGGAAGCAGCTTGCAGCATTTGTTATGTCATCCTGGGAGCTTGAAAATACAAATTTTTAGCAACATGGAAGACCAGTGTATATCTTAATTGGCTTATAATACACTTAACACTGAAACAAATTTTGAAGGAAGTTTCTAAACAGATTATCGGCAGGTATGAACTACACTATCTTTTTACATACCACATGACCTATCTAGCCCTCTTAACTAACATGTGAAATAGTATTTCAAAAACAAAAAAGGTTTTGTTGAAAACTAGGTTTGCCGGAAATGCTTAAAAGGAAAAACGCATCACACTCAAAAAGAAATTTAAAAACTTTGATTGTGCAAGAAATTTAGTTATGTAACAGTGGTCCTTTGCTTAAAGGACCCGTGAACGAGCTCCAATATTTTTTCAAAAATTTCAAGTAAGCGCGCGCAATGTGTGCAGAATGCCGTCGTGATCAACAATTCGGCACATGGCAGCACTGCGAGCTGTAGGTGCGCCACCAATTCGAAGAAACAGCCTCTGTTTCTTTCTGGGACTTTCAGGCCTCTGCGTTATGCGCCATGTCAAATCACTGGCGTACCGAGCCAAATATGCGAAATATGCTGTTGAGCAAGAGCCTACAACTTCTGGTCAGTCTGCAAGCAGCTGTCCGCACTGCTTGTTGTTATTCGTCATGTTGCCTGCGTGCGTGCAACACGTGCGGAGCACGGCGTGTCCCCATATGAGTACATCACGTTGGCAATCTTTTGAAGGTGTGCACGCAACGCAGGTTCCATACCGGTATGATTACAGCAGCCACAATTCACCAACAAGCACGCAACTGACAAAGTCAACAGTGGGAGTAGGGCAACCGAAAGTAGAAAGTGTTTCAAGCAGCGTGTCACAGATGACTTATGACATGCGAGATTGCAAGCGGTGCTCGGCGAGAGGGCAAGGCAGCGCGGGAAAGGGTACCAGCGAAGGGAAGCGCAGAAGAAAGCAAAAGGTGTGGTCGTCACAGTTTGCATGATCAAACGTGTGTAACTGCTACTACTGCACCATTTCGGAAAATTCTCACTGCTCTGTGTTCGACGTACACTCGTGCACAATTTCCCCACACCAACTGACTTTTGAATTCTGGGTGGCTTACAGGCCCTTTAAAGAAGAGTCTGACATGATAGCGTCAAAAGCGCTTAACAGAGAACAAGGGTGCACTGCACCGCCGTTCACGGCCAGCTCGCGCGGGACCCTTTTCAAGAGTGCCGCGCGAGAGCCGAAAAACCTCGCCGCACCGACTATCTCATAAAGTGTGTGAGTATGGCACTAAGTGATAACCAAATGGTACTGATAACACCTATCCACACGTGCAACCACACATTCTCAGTAATCCCACTGGAGACTGCCGACTTAGAGCAATTTTGGGAGCAGCCAAATTTCAGTTTTGGAGCACTTTGGAGCAGTAAAGTATTAGTTTTAAAGCACTTTAGAGCAGTAATATATTAGTTTTGAAGCATTTTGGAGTAGGTAATCTTGCAATTAGGAGTACCTTGAAGCAAAAAAATTTTAGGTTTGGGACATTTTGGAACATGTAAACTTGCTAGTAGAAGTATTTTAACTCAGTAAAATTTTAGTTTTCGAGCAGCTAATTTTACTATTAGGAGCACTTTCACATAGTTATATATTAATAATGGAGCACTTTGAAGAAGAAAGTACCTCAAACACTTTATTATTAAATGGATGCTGACCTAGAGCATAAAATCTTTTTAGGCTAAAAAAAGGCTTCGAGAACTTTCACGTCGTTCTTTTTATAATCTCAGGTTTATTAATTACGCAAAAAATACCGGTAATACATTTATTTATATATATTACTTCGAAATTTCACGCTAAAATTTCTGAACGTGATACCAGAAATTTCATCGTGTATTTTTGTTACTTTAGCGACATTCGTTTAAAGTAATTTGATGAGACTTGGTGCGTTAAGTCTAAAGCCATCTCAGAAATCAGTTTACTTTGTTTTAAGCACTTAAGAGTTATGTAAGACCTAGTAAAAAAATGTCAAAATTTATAAAGTCACGGCAATTGATGCAATAATAAACTATTCGAAGGCACCCAAATTTTTTTGTGCGGTTTTGGCTTACCGAGAGAGTTCTCAAGACAAGCATGGTGATTTTGTAATTCTGACAGTGTAATTTACAAATGTAGAATCTCATTCATTCGAACACACTTAATTCGAACTTCCAGTTAATTAGAACTGACGCTGTGGTCCTGTCAAAGCTATGTGTAATCCAATAAGTGGAAACGCCCTGTAATTCGCATGTGCAAGCACTTGCGATGATTAATTCGAAAATACCGTGCTCCGAAAATGCTCTCAGCACCACGCCCAATCTCATGGCGGCACTTCAGACACCTCAACGCTGCACACGAAGAAGGAAAAGAAGAAAAAGAAAGGCTGGGGCTGAATGTTTGCTCGCTCTTAAATGTATACCTGCCAACAGAAAAATTCAAAAAACCTCTGAGCGGGGAGGGGCGCGGTGGGGGTTACCGACTTTTTTAAAAATTTATAGCTGTAATAGATTTGCCTTTAGCGACAAGCAGAATCATGTTTTGCCTCTACAAGTCAAATCGGTGCGCTGAATTTTTTTCTCCACTTTTGCCAGCAAAAAAAAAAAAACCAGAAAACATCGCGAAAAACAATGGGGGGGGGGGGAGGTTCTAAACACAAGCGCAATGGCTTGGAGTGGCCTTATAATGGCTTGGAGTGGCTTGACACATGGAATAGGGTGTTCCACGAAGGTGAGAGTCTAAAAGGGGCAGCACTGATGCTCCCGGCCGAAATTTTGCATAATCAAAACAAATAGCGAAATATATTTTCGTCGAAACAACTCGCGTATGTCTACCTGGGACACACGTCAACGGACGGGATGGCAAAGCTGGCTGCTGCGAAAGTGCGGGTCAAAGCTTTGGCTTTGCTCGCTACTAAATTCTTTGGACAGGAACGGCAAAACGCTTCTAGCCTTTTTTTACATCTTTAGCGTCTTTCCCCCCACCACTGCGTCAGCCACGTGCGCTCAGAGCTCGTAGATCGCTATTGCATTGCCGTGACCGTGGCTTTGTGTGCGGCGGTTTGCGGCAAACGGTAGTTTGATTTTCAATCCACGTGCCTTCAAAACTAATTTGTTTTATGCTATCTATTGTTGCAACTACCGCGGTTTTCTCCACAGAGTTCCCGGAAAGCAGTATTGCCTTGACTGGTCGAACGTTGGTCGCGCACACACTTAAGGAGTTCTGTCAGTAACATCGTCGCTATATACGATCGTGTCGAACGACCGCAGTTGTGGTGCTGGCCGCAGACGTACTTCCGAAGCTTCGAGCACGCTGCTTTCAATTGGCTTTCGTTCGGTGGTTTCAGTATTAAAGTTCATATCACAGAAGGAAAAGTGTTCGGAACATGCGAATTTTCGCTCAATGTACACATGAATTTGGCTGGGGAATTTCACGAATTCGTATCTGTCGCTATTTTGCATCACTGAGACTCTACTGTGAGTTCAGACGAATGCCTCTCAAATTCGTTTATAATGCGGTGGGCTCGCAAAAAGCATGAAACGGACTGGCCTGCATTTTGTCAATGTGGCCAGATTCAGCACACACGTTTTGATTTTTGGGAGATTTTCATGGAAGCCCTACACAAGGAATAAACGGTCGCAATATGGGAGTCTACCACACAATGCGGGAGACTTCGGCAGTACGTGATGATAACACTAATACATATAGTTACCCCTGGGTGACGGAATATAGCACAACGCCGTTTTGGCGACCTCCGTGACCAGCTACGGCAATACGCCGTAGGCAATTACGGAAACCACACTATTTTACTAATTTTATTTTTTTTATCGGAAATGATATATTTTTCGTAAATTTTAGGCAAGATTCGCGAAATCGTACGCACGATCGAAATTCGTACATTTTACGGGAGAATCATAAGAGTTGGCAGCTATGCAAATGCCGATCTCGGACGCGCCTGTACCAGACTTCTCCATTTTTCGTCCCTGGCATGTAGTGACCCTTCTTTGAACGCCGCACAAGAAGAGAGGAAAAAAAAAGCTGTCGTGGAGTGGTAGTGGTTAAAAGAGCAAAGAGGAAGAAAGGAGCCCAATCTATGCAGCCTCTAGGGAGCATGGCGAAGCACCTCCCCGGTGTGTTGGCTCTCTCTCAAATGCCGATCTGCCTCGTACCGGAGCCATGCCTCCCCGTTTCCCGTCCCTGACCCGTACAGACCCTTCTCCTTTCAACGCCGTGCCCGAATAAAGCAAAAAAAAAAAGCTGCCATTGAGTGTTCGTTATCAAACACCAATCTGCTTCTCTCCGCGAAGAAACGCTCCTCTTTTCTGGTCACGTACTGGCCACACTGCGGCTGTGGCGCAGAGAGTAACAGCAGAGACGCAGTCATTGCCATCATTTTAACACCTAGTATTTAGGTGTGTTAGGCCTGTTCGCAGGAAGGTAAAGAATTCTTTAATTAGACTCGACCGCTGTCTCTAGTAATTAAAACATTATTTATAGGTACTGTGAAGAGGTTTAATAGCCGTTAAAGACAGCGACGAGACAGCGTGAAGAACCGTCCAGCAAGCGGCACAGCAACGAACCGAAGCACGAGCCGAGAGAGCCGGGCATTGGCGATGCTGCTTGCTGCAGGCCCATCTTCTTCTTCACAATCGCCCCGGCTGAAAAAGGAGCCATCCTGGCGACCTAAGAAGTTTCAGGGAGGGGCTCATGATACGGTTTTAGGCGGGAAACATGGACGATGTCACGTGCACGCCGGTGCATGTCATCCGGTCGGGAAACTGGCTCAATTAGGTAATTAACCGGAGAGGTTTTCTCTAAAACGGTGTAAGGCCCCTCGTACCGGGGGACAAGTTTTGATGAGAGTCCGGGAGTTTGGTATGGGATGGCAAGCCACACGAGAGACCCTGTGGCATAGCTGGGATCCGGAAGAGAGGTGCAACGGTTTTCTTTCTGGCGTTGCTGCTCGTCCGAGGTGAACGCACGGGCGAGCTGGCGGCACTCTTCGGCTTGTCGAGCAGCATCGGAGATAGGTGGACATTCGAAAGCATCAGGACAGTAGGGAAGCAGAGTATCAATTGTATGGGAAGGGTCACGTCCATAAAAAAGAAAGAAAGGTGAAAATCCCGTGGTTGTTTGTATTGCAGTATTGTATGCGAATGTGACGTATGGGAGAACACGGTCCCAGTTGCTATGATCAAATGCCACGTACATTGAGAGCATATCTCCCAGCGTGCGATTAAACCGTTCCGTTAGCCCATTAGTCTGCGGGTGGTATGCTGTCGTTTTCCGATGAATGACGTGGCATTCCGACAGCAGAGTTTCGACGACCTCGGAGAGGAAAGCGCGGCCTCTGTCACTAAGGAGCTCTCGAGGTGCGCGACGTCGAAGAATAAAACGACGTAAAATGAAAGAGGCGACATCCTGAGCGGTAGCGCTCGGCAAAGCGGCTATCTTGGCGTAGCGTGTTAGATGGTCGACCGCCACTATAATCCACCGATTGCCATCTGGTGTCAATGGAAGGGGGCCGTAGAGGTCAACGCCAACGCGATCAAATGGCTTGGCAGGGCACGGAAGTGGCTGCAATTCGCCAGTCACACGTAGCGGTGTTGATATGCGTCGCTGGCAGTCAGGACAGCACTGCACAAATTTGCGTACAAAATTGTACATGCCGTGCCAGTAATAGCGATGGCGAAGGCGTTCATATGTTTCGAACACCCCGGCGTGGCCACATTGTGGATCGTCGTGAAGAGAGGCGCATACCTGCGATCGTAAAGTGGGTGGAATAACCAGTAGCCACCGGCGGCCATCAGGAGCGTAGTTGCGTCGATGAAGTAGTTGATCGCGAATGGCAAAACGGAAAGCTTGACGTCGGAGGGATCGAGATACCGGAAGGTTGGGCGTACCGGATAGATATTCGAGAAGAGATGCGATCCACGGGTCACGACGTTGTTCGGTGGCAATTGAGTCAAGATTTAACGATGACAAGGTCTGGGGGCAAGTGTTTCCGCACGTCTGATCTGGTGGCAAAGGTGAGCGGGACAGGGCGTCAGCGTCAGAGTGTTTGCGTCCGCAGCGATATACAATGCAAATGTCGTACTCCTGGATGCGGGGTGCTCATCGCGCAAGGCGGCCAGAAGGGTCTTTCAGCGTGGAGAGCCAGCAAAGCGCGTGGTGATCAGTTACTAGATCGAACGGGCGGCCGTATAAGTACGGCCGGAACTTTCCAAGCGCCCACACCAGAGCCAAACACCCTTTTTCTGTCACGCTGTAATTAGTTTCGGCTTTCGTCAGAGTGCGGCTAGCGTAGGCTACCACGTATTCTGAATAGCCGGGCTTTCGTTGAGCAAGGACAGCACCTAGCCCGACGCCGCTGGCGTCGGTGTGCACTTCGGTAGGAGCCGTCGGGTCGAAGTGGCGAAGAATAGGTGGGGAGGTGAGCAGACGGCGCAGAGTAGTGAAGGCAACGTCGCATGCAGGGGACCAGGAAGAGAGGTTCACGTCACCGCGAAGAAGCTGGGTTAATGGTGACATCATGGATGCAAAATTACGAACAAAGCATCGGAAATAAGAGCATAGGCCTACAAAACTGCGAAGTTCCTTCATGGTCGTCGGTTTAGGAAATTTTGCGACTGCTCGAAGTTTTGCTGGGTCAGGTAATACGCCGTGCTTCGACACGATGTGGCCTAGGATGACGAGCTCGCGTGCAGCGAAGCGGCATTTTTTCAGGTTAAGCTGCAGGCCAGCGTTGGTCAGACAAGTCAAAACGTGCCTGAGACGAAAGAGGTGCGTAGGAAAGTCGTGCGAGAAAACCACGACATCGTCGAGGTAGCAGAGGCATATATCTCACTTCAGGCCACGTAGCGTATTATCCATAAGTCGTTCAAACGTGGCGGGCGCGTTACAAAGCCCAAAGGGCATGACGTTAAACTCATATAGTCCGTCAGGTGTAACAAATGCAGTTTTTTTGGCGATCGGCTTCAGCCATTGGAACTTGCCAGTAGCCAGACCGCAAATCTAGCGACGAGAAGAATTCCGCTCCGTGAAGGGTGTCAAAGGCGTCATCAATGCGCGGCAAAGGATATACGTCCTTGCGGGTTATCTCATTCAAACGACGATAGTCCATGCAAAATCGGATAGATCCGTCTTTCTTACGCACCAGGACAACAGGAGACGCCCAGGGACTGTGAGATGGTCGAATGACGTCTCTACAAAGCATATCTTCGACTTGATCGTTGATGACGCGGCGCTCTTCAGTGGAGACACGGTATGGTCTTTGACGGAGTGGCTGGTGTAGGCCGGTGTCAACATGATGCTTGACTTGCGACGTGCAGCCTAGTTGAGGTTGCGACACATCGAAAGAATTCCGGAACTCTCGGCATGTTCGGTGGGAGTGAGGGTGTCGGCGATGGCGCTGGAAAACGTATCCTTGGACGACTCCTCGAGGGCCGACAGTGATTTTGGGTGGTCGCAGTAGTCATCCGGGACATCAACCAAAGATGAAGGGTCGAGATCCTGCACGCGGCCGAGACATTCCCCCGCAAGCAAAGTGACAGGTGTGGAAAGCGGGTTGAGTATGAACATATTGCTTCTTCCGGTGGCAAGGTCAATCGTTGCGAACGGCAGCGGCAGAGCTCGACGACTCGTGAAGACATCGGAAGGCATAAAAAAGACTGTAGCGTCTGTGTAGCCGTTGCATGAAACTGGAACAAGTGCGAAACTTTCAGGTAGAATATCAGTATCTTCACGCACGAACAACTTCGGCGGCTGATGAAGAGCGTCAAGTAATGGGACATCACAAAAGGGTGAAAACTCAACTTCAGCGCGTGCGCAGTCGATGACAGCATTATGGCGGGATAGAAAGTCCCATCCGAGGATGACGTCATGCGAACAGACAGCGAGGGCAATAAACTCCACAATGTAAACAATGCCTTTGATGAACACTCTTGCAGTGCAGGCTACGAGAGGCGTTACTTGCTGTGCACTTGCGGTGTGGAGTGACAGTCCCGAAAGCGGCGTCGTGACTTTACGTAATACACGGCAGACATTAGCGGCAATAACAGAAACAGCGGCGCCGGTGTCCATAAGGGCGAAAGTACGATAACCTTCGACAGTTACTGCGACCACGTTAGCAGGAGGAGAGGGGAGAGGGCTTAGACAGTTCGAAAATGGCGCAGTTCTTGCCTCTTGAACTGAGGTGCTTAGTTTTCGTGGTCAGAAGGTCTAGGCCGGCGAAGCATGGGGGAGGGCGATCGCCGACGAGGAGAGGGTGCGCGCGGCGTCACGAAGTCGGGGTCGTTGGGAGGAGCATAGCGAAGTGACGAGGCCGGCCCGTATGGCACAAAGTGTTGGCTGCCGGGTTGCGACGATCGGACATAGTCGCCGAACGTCTGAGGTCAATGGCGGCAGTAGCGGGCAACGTGTCCGGGAGTGAAGCAGGCGTAGCATATCGGTCGATTATCGGGCGTCCTCCAAGGATTGGCGACTGGCGATGCCGCCCAAGGTGCAGTATAAGCAGCCGGGTGAGCGGGCTGTGAGCGCGAAGTGTAGGGTGGTTGCGGAAGCCTACGAACAGCGTCTGCATATGTGAACGGCGCTGCTACAGGCTGCATCTCTTGCGAACAGGCGACAGGAGGAGCCACAGGCTGCGCTGCATACGTTAGGATTGCGGCCACAGGCTGCACGGCTGGCGGATAGGCGACAGGAGGGCCTACCGGCTGCGCTACACGCTGGCAGTGAACACGGCTGGATAGAGGCGGCTCGTGGTGCGCAAGAGGAACAGCTTGGGCAACCTCTTCCGAAATAGCAGTGCGAAGCGGGGCCGGTAGACGGGTGGTGGCCTCGTGAGTAAAGGGCACTAGGGAAAGTTGGCGGGCGACTTCCTCACGGACGAAGGCTCGAACTTGCTGAAGCAACGGTGAATTGTCAGGCAGGGTGTCGAAACTGGACAGTGACTCACCACCATGCTGCGGCTGCCGAGTCAGAGTGCGTGGCTTCTTTAACTCATCGTAGCTCTGGCACAAGCTGACAACTTCGGAAACTGTGCTCGGATTTCTCGCCAAGAGCATTTGGAATGCGCCGTCGTCGATGCCCTTCAGGATGTTTTTGACCTTGTCAGATTCAGGCATGCTGTCATTCGCACGTCGACAAAGGTCGACGACGTCCTCAATATAGCTGGTAAAGGTCTCGCCAGTCTGCTGAGAGCGGACGCGCAAGCTCTGTTCTGCCCGCTGCTTGCGGACAGCCGGCCGACCGAACACTTCAGCACATGACGTCTTGAAGACGCTCCATGTGGGAATGTTGTGTTTGTGGTTGTTAAACCACAATTCGGCGACGCCAGTGAGATAAAATATGACGTGGCCCAGCTTGTCGGCTTCATCCCACTTATTGTTGGCGCTCACCAGTTCGTAGTGCTCGAGCCAGTCTTCGACATCGGTACCATTCGCACCGCTGAAGACTTTCGGGTCCCGTAGCCTAGGATAGCCAGGGCAGTTGAACTGGGGCGAAGGCACCGATGTAGTGGTGTTGTCAGTCATGACAGGCGGTAGCGTGCGGCTTCGCAGCTCCAGGGTGTAGCAACGGGGATTAACAGCACCTTCCACCAAATTTGAAGAGGTTTAATAGCCGTTAAAAACAGCGACGAGACAGCGTGAAGAACCGTCCAGCGATCAGCACAGCAACGAACCGAAGCACGAGTCGAGAGAGCCGGGCGTTGGCGATGCTGCTTGCTGCAGGCCCATCTTCTTCTTCACAGTACTTAAATACTGCTGCAATTACAGTATTTAGCAATTTTATGATTTCTGACATTGTGCCAGGAGCCGCATAAATATTCTCAGCGAGCCGCATGCGGCCGGTAGGCCACAGGTTGCTGAACCCCGAGATGGACGGTTTGGCGCAGTTTGGCGCATTTTTCATCGATTTTATCAGGTTGGCGCAGCAAATATTGTTTGGCACACTTTGCCGCAGTTGGCCTAGAAGTGGGATCCCTGCATTCTTAATACAGCACATGTTTGCCAGTTATATTTTTTTAATATCGTAAGTTATCACTGTCAATGTGGAAGTACCGATTGTCGTGCGTGTTGCCCGGGTAGCAATCGCCGCCAGCGCGGCGTTTTACACTCGCATAAAGAGCTCGTACTGCGCAGCGCAGGTAAGAAGTTCGAGTCCCCGCAAACGAACCGCCGAACGTACAGAGGCCAGTTTTATTGCAAAAAAAAAAAAGAAAACGAAGGCAAACTGCGGAGCGGCCGCTGACCGAAACCTTGATTGAAAATAAAGCTAAGCTTAAAAGTTCATGTAGCCTAGAGCCGGCATGCAGTGGCACTTCTTAAAGCGCTCGTTGCGAGTTTCGATTACAAAACAGAGCAGTGGCAAATCACCATACATAAAAACTGTGCAACGTAATCCTCGACACGTCATGAATCACGAATAAAGCGCTGAGGAGCCCGTTCCCAAGTAACCATGGATATCTGATGGTTGTCCATTCTGAATACAAATGTTATCTAACACGGATAGCCAACAAACATAATGTGAAAATATATGTTCCGTGCTGCTGTTTTCTGGACGTCCGAACTAGATGTCCGACCAGACATTAGGTTTTAAACGTTGACTGGCTGTCCATATAAGGACATGCCAAGAATACGGGCATCTGCTCATCAATTATTGTAACATTAGAATGTAGCAAAAATATATAAATATCTGTAGAATCCCAGGTGACAATCTTGTAAAAGTTCATTAAAAAGGCTTCTATAAAATTGATTCCAATTTCGGCACATGCATTTGATCTCAGGATGCCAACTGATTTTGCTTCCCGAGGCAAAATAATTTGGTTGATTCTATATCTGTATCCTATGCCATAAGAAAGAATGTATTCATCGTTATTATTATCGCATGTGAAATAACCAAAATGTGGGCCGAGCGCATCATAGCAGTCATCATGTATACGCAAACTTCCATGTGCCAGCCTCGACACTTCTCAACAAGCGGTGCACCACAGTTGTTCAGTTGCGCGCCACTGTGCCCGTTGTCCTGAAACCTGCTTGGTCAACGGCCCGCACTGAGGGAAGGTGCATGGAAAGGAGGGTGTTCGTGTCGCGTTGCACATATGTAGCCTGAGCCAGTCTCCGAGCGGCAAAAAAAATATTTTTTTTTTTCACAAGTGTGCCTATGTGGACATCAATAGCAACATGTGAAGTTACAAAGGATGACTTTCTACAAGAAACATTGAATTGCTGCACGAGCCCACCACTCTTTTCGGCAAAGATTACCACGGAAAGCAGCAGCAATACATATACATATCTGTACTTTACATCTCTTATTGGACAATCATCTGTTCTTAGCACGCTTTAACTACTGTCCATCGTTTGTGTAAGCCCTGCTAATATGTGGCATGTTTTGATCTCTTCATTTGCTCGCATATTCCATGCTATTTAAGACTGAGCACGTGGTCAGTGCCTGTACACCTTTTTTAGAAGCATGTGTTACACTTATTTGTTTTTCTCCTGTGCTTGCCTGTATGTATGTATTGCAGCTACTAGAATAACATTGCCATAAACACGCACTAATTGGGTTTGGCAATTGGGTTTGGCAAGCGGTCACACTGTGGCCATCGATAAAAATGTCGAGGTCGCTAGTTCGCCTTCTCGCATTACAGTTAGGGCGTGGCGTCGGGTCACAGCTGCGTCAGCTTGTTCTGCTGCTTCCATGTTGCGTTGCAGGTCACCTTCGGTAAGTGAGCTTTCGCCGTCAGGGCTTTGCCTGGTTGGCGTTGTGTTCGGAAAGCTCCGCCGCGGCGTCGACATCGTCGGAGTATCTTCGGTAGTTTGTCGCACAGCAACAGCATTTCTATCGGTAACTGCCCTTAGTTTCCCGGGTACGGGCTAAGAGACCGGCCCCGCGTTGGGCCAGAGTACTGCCGGTGGTGCGGTGACGTGCGGCGGCTGGGCGACGGCGAACGCGAAGGGCTTCGTGGTGTCCACTGAGTTCCTGTCAGGTAGTTGGCGATGTCACGTCGTCGTTCTCCTGGCTGTGGATGCGGTGCATTGACGGCGAAGCCACGCAGTCCCATCTGTCGGTACTGGCAACGGCGGTATGTGTGTCCAGCCTCGCCGCAGTGGTAGCAGAGCGGGCGGTGGTCAGGGGTGCGCCAGACGTCAGTCTTTCTCGGTGCACTGTGCTAGGCCGCTGGCGAACTGTATGACGTTGGTGGGGGTGGTGGCGGCGGTGGCGTCTGTCGACAGAAGTGCGATGGGGCGGCGTTTTGGCGTGGACGGGGAGGAGCGTTGTGGCGCATTGCAGCTGCTTAGCTCATAGCTTCCGGCTCGGGCAGTGGTGCTTGGGGAATTCGAAGCGATTGCCGAACTTCTTCTCGCACAATGTCGGCGATCAAATCCACTTGAGGCTGCGCCGAAGGCAACAGCTTGCACAGCTCACCACGCACGATCGCTCGGATCGTTTCACGCAGGTCTTCGGAGTTACTGGCTTGAGCAGCAGCGCATTCTGGAGTCAGGCGACGATTATACTGTCTGGTGCGCATGTCCAGGGTCTCTTAGATAGTGGTCGCTTCAGCTACAAATTCTTGGACGGTGTTCGGTGAATTTCTCATCAGTCCCGCAAAGAGCTTCTGTTTGACGCCTCGCATGAGGAAATGAACTTATTTCTTCTCAGGCATGTCTGGGTCAGCGTGACGGAATAGTCGGGTCATTTCTTCTGTGAAAATGGCGAAATTTTCATTTGGTAGCTGAACCCGGGTCTCTAATAAAGCAGTGGCCCTCTCTTTGCGAGCGATGCTCGCGAACGTTTGCAGGAATGCGCCACAGAAAACATCCTACGTTTGGAGCGTGGACTCCCGATTTTCGAGCCAGGTCCTTGCGATGTCTTCCAAATAGAAGAACACGCGATGGAGTTTTTCGTCATGGTCCCAGTGGTTGAGGGCGGCCACACAGTCGTATGTTTCTAGCCAGGATTCCGGGTCTTCGAACGATGACCCATGGAAAATTGGTGGTTCCCTGGTTTGATGCATGACCATCGTGGGCTGGGACGCTGCGGTTGTCATTGAAGCTGCAGTTGCGGTCATGGCCTTGGTTTTCAGCGCCTTGTCTTGTAGAAGCCCGTACTCCGGTGGCAGCCTTTGCTGTCGGCAGCTTGTTCGCTGCTCCTGGTTGGCGTCAGTGTCTTCTCCGCGACGTGGGCTGGGTTCACGGCTTGACGGGGGCGTCCAGTACATGAACGAAGCAGCACCTCCGCCAGATGTCACGGAGTCGTGACGTGGCCGAAGACGGGAGACATTATGTTGGGATTTAACTGTTTATTTGGGCGAACCTGTGCCCGGTAAACGGAAAGTTCGATTACAGTAGCAGTCTTGCACAGATAGCAGTGAACGGAGCGTCGGCCGTCGATCAACTACTGACAAGCGGCGAAGCGCGTCGGCATTTATACTCTTGTCGTCGAATGTTCTAGCATTATCGCTGGCAGTGGCGTAGGTTCCAGAATAATCTGTACATTTCGCAGAGTAGGCGTGATCTTATCGAAATGATCTACTACTGTCCGGAAGCTTCTCGAAAACTGCAGGCGCGGTTTGCGCTGAGAATTGTGTAGTGTTTTGGGACGATAACAAAACTTAGGAAATGGAACATGGCAATATTTAGAGCATTCTAGAGGAGATTACGGCGGCATCATGCCTGGGAGCCTTTGATACCAGAGTGGTGCAAAGTAAAAAAAGAAGAGCGAGTGGGCGCGTTCTAATAGTTAACTCCACCTTTTTTCCCCGCTGAAGGTGTGGTTGGTATCAAAATTTTAGCTTTTGAGGCTGTATTGGAGCAGTTCGACACTTTTGTGATTTTTATGCTTTTGGAGCAGCTTGACGCAAGAAACAGGAAATGTATCAAAAATGCACATTATGCGCAGCTGTCTCACCCCTGCTGTTTGCATGATGCCTTGTATAGTTCACCTTTGTCATAAGTGCAGGACAAACGATCGCCATGGCAAACTATGCACAGCACGAACATAAACATGGAGTGGTTAGTGATGCACATGTGCTCGTTGATGCTTGCTAATGGCGCATTGACGTAACTTGCAAGTTATGCATTCAAAACATCCAGTGCATTCTCTCAGCAATCGCAATGCATAACACTAATCTTATTTGTAATGATTAGATTGAGTCCTGCATAAAAATATTCTTTTAAATAAATCTTGCTCATGTCTTTCTTGCACCTTGTGCAACCATTTGAACAGGACAACATGAGTTAAGGTTAGATTACAATCATGACACACAAGAGAGACTGAGTGATGACAATGAATATACTCACGGTGCTTCAGGGTCACACGTTCGTAGGCTGGATATTTCGACAAGCCTTCTGCAAGAAAACAGGTGGAACACACAATCTCTTTATGCCACATTTTTCACTTCAGTCTTATTAGATTATGGTAGTGAGGTTCGAACACTTCAGACACAGTTGCAATAAAGGTATGACCCATACTAATTGAAAAAAGTTAGAACAGGCCTTCTAAAACTGTAAAAGGGGCTCGATCGCGCGCTACACCACGGTTGCTTGCAACCAGACTATCCGAAATTGGTAAGCACTGCACGTGAACTTCTGACACTTTGAACACTTCAAAGCAATGCCTTGGAATGAAGAAGCTATGAATGCAAGAATTGACAGCTGCGATAACTTTTTGTCGCACAGAAATTCATTGTGGCTCTCAGCTTGTCAATGCCGCAATGAGCTGCAAAAAGTCTGCTGTTTTTTTCAGCACCGGAAGAGACTGATAGATCAATTTATGCAGAAGTGCAACAGCCAAAAAAGAATTTGGAGCAATTTTTTGAGCAGCAAAATGTTAATTTTTAGAGCACAAAAATACAAACTTGGAGCTAGTTACAGGGAACAAAACAACTATTTTTAACTCGAAAGTGTTTCACACTAGGGCCCACTAAGATTTAAGTGACGCATTTCACTCATGGAAGTGACATCGTAAAAAGTTCTGTTAATGGGTTTCGAACCCATGACCCTTAAGTCTGGGACAGCAGATGCCGAGTATGCCGTTTGCTATGCCATAGTCGCCTACTTCGTATGTGTTAAAAAATACGCCTTTTGCATCTAACATTGTCCTCTCACAGTGTTCTTTGTAAAGCGCAGTAATGCATCATGACCCCGGCACCCGCCATTAGTTCTTTCATTGCGTCGCTTCTAAGCGTCCGTCCCATTCGGCGCATTTTCAACAGAACTGCAATTTTGTCAATGCCTTGACACACCACCAGGTGGCAACCTTACCCAAGGCATCGGCATGGCTAATAGCATCCTATACAGTTATATGACGCCCACCGGCTTCATCTAGATTTAACTCCACGCTCCTCACGCTCGCCCCGCGAACAGTCGTGGCCCGCCATAGAGAAGACAGAACGTGTGTTGCATTTTTCATTTCTTAGGCAGTGGTGTTTAACTCCAACATGCTGTGAGTAGACGACCTTCGACCAAGTTTGGCATTCATCAGTCACGCTCTTCTGACTGTCACGTCGTTTTCTCCGGTTCCGCTGTCACCCTCAACTACAAAAGCTACCCAAACCATCTACGACCACAAGGGTTTGTTGAATCATTAATGATGAATGTCAGTTGTTGAGAAGATCTATGACTAAGGACAACGTGAATGCATCTAGGTTAAGCAGTGCTATACCTGTTAAACACCAATAGACATTGCACAAGCCCTCTTATATAATTGAATAGTAAACATTAGATTACTTCTCGAAGGACACATTTTACTTTCAAGTTTTACCGATTCTTCTGATGGAGGGATCATCTATGTTTTTAACACAAAAGACCAAATTTAGAGCAGTTTTAAAAAGAAGTCGTCCATTTAGAAAAATTTATTTGCGTTCTCGCCCGCTAAGTTCGTTTCGCCGTCAGCACAGTTAGGCCTAAAGACAACTCTAGTGACGCGCCACACTTGCAGACTGCAGCCTACTCATAATCTGATCGATCATACGCTTACAGTTCCTAACGCGTAATTATTATATCCTAAGTAATCGTCCTGTCGTGAACATGTCAAGCAGCAGCGATTTTTGATAGCCATATCTTCCCGATCCACAGGCAGCAGTCGACAATCTCCCGGAGCAAGCATTGGGCCAATGGCGAGGTGAGCTGGGGCAACATGGCGGCCATAGCCAATCAGAGGCCTTGAAACGACCTTCAAACATGATGCAGATGACTGAGGCGCAAAAAACATTTCGTGAAACAGGAAGAGCAGAAGAGAAGAAAAAACAGCGCCAACTAACAACTGTTTTAATGACAGTCTAAGAAATTCACAGGAAAAGAAGACAATTCCGGGCATGCGTGCACAGCTAACAAACATTGTACAGCATCATGTTGAAGGCAATGAGTTATCTAAAAACTGCATTTCTGTGGAATATAAGATAATAGATGTATCATTGATACAACTGGGCCCATTCTTTTTGATAAAAAAAAGTTTCCAAGAGCTCTCTAGCTGTTTGTTTGTTACTCCCAAAGAGGTTCTGTACTATGTCTTCTGGAGTGGAGGTGAGCCCCGATAAGTGACGCCGGTCGCCGCCATATTGGAAGAGGAAAGACTCGGAAGCAGACGACAAAGTGCGCTTTGTAGCTCCGCCCTCGCAGTGGCCTTTAGAAACTGTGACATGCTTTTGTAAAGCAGTTGAAGATTTCACAAAGCCATCGTGACTTCGTGCGTTGCTTATAGCTGCACAAATCGCATCAAGAAGACGCCTGGGATCACACTTCACGTGTAAGTATTCTCGCTTCGTTCACTGATGATCGCCTGTTTTTTCGCATATGCTGTTAAATTAGAAACAACGTGAAAGGTGTGCATGCGTGTAATACATGCGTATAGATATATGGAAGGTAATTTGAAGCTTTAAATGCTTGCTGACACGACGTTGTCCATGAGTTTTAAGTTTATGGACGAAGCACTTGCAGTCTATGCCTGCACGCATCAAACATTGGAACGAGTAGGACGTCTGAATGCCCTTCAAACTGCAAGTTTTCTGGTGTTGTCTTACAAGGCAAGACTGACGACCTGCATGCACATTTTTTTGGCGAAAGAATATTGAATTCGGTGCATGTTTATCGAGCAATTCGCAAACGCAGAGAATAATTCTATACCGTGATTATTCGTGTTACAGGTTTCCGAAAGACAGTGCGCTGCGTTCTGGCAGGGAACGTGCTGTTCAAAGAAATAGTTGGAGGGCTACAGACGGTGACCACATCTGTTCTGTTCACTTCGAAGAATGCTGCTACGAAAGAATGGGGCAGACAACCAGACTGTGGCCTGGCAGTGCACCTTCGATTTTTCCTGCTTTCCGAGTGCATCTGCAAAAACCTGCTAGTTTCTACCTCCTTGACGTAGCTTCAATAAAATGTAGTCACGAAAATAAGCAATTGCGTCTAAAACAAGATGAGACACCTTTGAAATCCATTCTATCTTTCCAACGAAACGGAAACCAAAACGCCGATAGACGAAGTTGCCAAAATGAGTGAGTGACCTTCTATCAAACATCGAGCTGCCTCATTTCTAGGCTCTGAAGGCTACGCTTGCCGTGACAACACACGTCGCCAACGGAAGTTGATAAAATATATGCAGAAGTAATGCCACTGCAATCGTTCATATAAACGGTTCATTTGGGGTACGTCTCCTGGAATTTGTCGGTTGCACGCGACATCAGTGCTTCGGTTTTGGTTACCCTTGTAAGTTGGTTAGAATTCTATCACTTTAGAAAAATTCCCAGTTTACTTAATTACCTCTTTTTTCTAACTTTAGCTTTAATTATTTCAACTTCCTTATATATTCTCTGGTAATTTGCCAACACACACACACAAGCACATATGTGAAAGAGGCGAGCAAATGTCGCGTTCTCCTTGATTTTGAGTATCTGCAGGCACATTTCTTAAAACACTGAATATATACTTAAGGCTTTGGTACCGCAATAGTGCACCAGAGCTCGATATGTGAAGCATCCCTCGACAACAGATTGGTTCAAAAGCGTGCAGCTGACAATGGGTGCATGAAATAATTTGTTTCATAAACAAGAAGAGGCATTTATTCGTTTGTGTTACCTAAAAGCGGTTTCTATCTTATTTTTTTTTATCATGGAACTGCAGATCGACACATGCCACGCGCGTATTTTATTGCGCTCTATGGGGGTTCCGCTTTGTTTTTTCTCTAGCAATATGGCCGACACTGGCTTCACTTGCTCCCGTTGGCGGCTGCCGGGACTGCCCCTCCAGAGGTTCTATAGAACTTCCTCGGTTACTCCTACCAAGAATCACTGTTTCCTCAAACCATGGCACACAACTGCAGGCTTTACAGTGCACTGAAAGATGCACATGATCCTTTTTGCCTAAACTATTGGCATGCTCTCTCAGTATGTCATTGATGCAACGTCCCGTTTGACTGATATAAAACTTGCCACAGCTTAGCGGTGTCTCATATACAACCCCTTGTGGGCAGCGCCTAAAAAGTATTGTGTGCTGCTTCTAGCAGCCCCTTTACTCATCGCATGTGATACACGGGCGAAATTGAGCCAGCTTGTTGGGAGCTGAAAAAAATGACCGGAACATCGTAATAAGTAGCCATCTTCTTGAGGTTATGGCTCACACGGTGTACATAAAGACCACCTCTGGCGTAACTTGCTCTCTCTCCTTCGGGCGCGCATTCGCATTAGCAGCGCTGCCTTTAACCCTCTGCATCAGGGATTCCACCACGAAACTAACTACAGACTGAGGGGTACCCGTGCTTGGAAAGTCGCATGCTCGCATGATCTGCATAGTTCCAACTCCGAGCAAAGCAGAGTGATTCTGCGCTTCAGAGTCTTTGAACACGCTGAGCCGTACAGTAACAATTCTTTCTTACTACGTGGAAGGTACATGACCAGCAAAAACCGTGAGGTTAGGGTCCAAAAACTGCAAAGAGCTGTCTTTTGGAAGTTCATTAGTCCCCTTAGAGTTTGCTCTAAAAACATCTAAAATCTGCTCAGCCATCACAGGGAAAGGAAAAGGGCATCTATTTTCAATAACAACTAGAAAATCATCGACATATCTGAAAACATTAAAAACATTTGAATGAGAAGAAATAAAAACACTTTGTAGTGCGTGGCCAAAGGATGATAAGAAGACATGTCTTTTCATCATCCTTTGACCACACGCTACAAAGTGTTTTTAAGTATTATTGAAAGATGAGCTAGTTGGTATGAGTGCATCGTAACTTACTTTAAGAGCACACTGACACACGGACAAAGAAAAGAAGCGCTGGTGCTGTACCCTTCCTTTCTTTGTCCCTGTATCAGTGTCCGTTGAAAATAAAGTTTCTCACTTTCAAAGTGGCGTTCATACAAGCTGTGGTGAAGCAGGAGTTTGCGAAATATCGGCCTTTCATCAGCGTGTCCTTTGACTCACCCTGAATCCCGCCTTATTCTCCAGGACACGCTGCCCGTTAACCTCCTACAATGCCCTTCCGCAACCCTTCAGAATGGCGAACACCCGACGGCCGATCTATTTGTTTTTCCTGCCACCAGCCTGGGCACGTTTCTCGTTATTGCCGCCGCCTTTTGTCAAACCAATCACGTCAGACCTTCTCTATCCTTGCTTACACACACCCTACGACAACTTAACGTTCAGCCGCCACACCCTTCCATTTCTATTTATCGTCATCTTACGAGCCTCCCACTGGCGCCCCTTCGCCCAGTCACCGCTACACTGTCGCCCCTTCATCTGACCGTCGCTACTCCCGCTCCCTGTCGCCGCTAGCCGCCAATCCTGCTCCCCGCCACCTCGGCTCTTTTCCTTGCCGAGCTTCTCTGAAAGATCGCCACAGCAAAACTAAATATTGCAGCTTATGAAGGTAAAGCTGCAATACTAATGACGCCCACAAACTCTCCTCTACTGATGCTTTCCACGCACCACTGCCTACTTAAAGTACAAGTCGAACATGTTCCTATGACGGCACTCATTGACACAGGTGTGCACCTGTCTATTATGAGCACTTCTCTACGCTGTTGCTTGCAAAGGGTTATGACGCCGCCTACGACGCAAGCAATACGTGTTGCCGATGGCCGTACTGTACAAGTAATCGAAATGTGCCCTGCTCGTGTCAGCATTGGCGGTCGTCACGCCGTGGTCTTTTTTACCGTGCTAGCTCGTTGTCCTCACGACCTCACACTTGGCCTTGATTTCCTTTCAGCACACTTGGCCTTAAATGACTCTCCTTCTCGTACCCTCAGCTTCGATCTTCCACTCTTCCCCGACTACTCTGAAAAGCCCACCAGCCGCTTGAGCCCAACCACTTTTGTTCGCCTGCCACCTTGAGCCGTCACGTACATGTCTTTGTCAGCAGCCCCTCCTGTTCTTAACAATGATTACATCATTATGCCGATGACTGACATTAGGCTGACGTGCAGTGTTACTGTGTCCCATACCACTGCGGCCACAGAGGATAACGGTGTGTTCCTTTCGCTCCTTAATTATAGTTTCACCCATCAGGTGTTGCCCTGCCAGATGTCTCAAGCCCTACTCACTGCCATAACAGAGGACGATCGCAGCGTTGTCGCTGCATCTGCTCCTGATTAAAGCACTGTCTCACGGTCACCCAGCCCGGACAATGCTATGTTTCGAAACATGATTGGATCAGACCTTTCGCCTTTTTAGGCCGATGCTCTCTGCCAGGTTTTGACCTCAGCTAGCGACATTTTTGACATCCATGATTGTCCCTTGGGCCAGACTAAGATTGTCATTCATCAAATCAACACTGGTGACTCTGCGGCCACTCATCGTCAGCTGTACCGCTTGTCAGCGTGCGAGCGAGACGTGATTCAAAATGAAGGGGCCAAAATGCCAACGAAAAACACAATCAAACTATCATTGAGCTCTTGGGCGTCTCCCTTGGTATTAGCAAAGAAGAAAGGCAGCTCATGGCATTTCTGCATTGATTATCGCCACCTCAACAAAATTGCCCAAAAAGACGTGTACTCTCTGCCACGCATCGACGAAGTTCTCGATTGCCTCCATAGCGCCACCCTCTTTTCATCTCTCGACCTGCAATCTGGCTACTGGCAAATTGCTGTACAAGACATGGATCGAGAGAAGACTGCCTTCGTTACCCCTGACGGTCTTTATCAATTTAAGGTCATGCCCTTCGGTCTCTGCAACGCTCCAGCGACCTTCCGAGAGAATGATGGACATGCTGTTTCAAGGATTTAAATGGTCAACATGTTTGTGTTACCTGGATGACATGAAAATCTTCCGCTTATCCTCGCAACCCACCTTGAATGCCTTTCGACCATTTTATTCATATTCCGACCGGCTAGCCTGCAGCTCAATTTCTCAAAGTGCCACTTCGGTCTTTGTCAAATTACCGTGTTAAGTAACCTTGTTGATGCTGCCAACATACAACCACACCCAGTGAAAGTACGTGCTGTAATGAACTTTCGCTCTGTCCCACACTCTGTCCATAATGTTTTCAGCATCGTGCGCTTCTGCTTCTACTTTCGCTGGTTCATGAAAAACTTTGCGGCAATCGCACGTCTATTCCCTGACCTCAAACAAGAGGTCCTATTTTGTTGGGGCTCTCTTCGAGTTGACACTTTCTCTCAGCTAATCACCGCTCTAACGAGACCTTCTATTCTTGCGCATTTTGACCCCGATGCTACTACAGAAGTGCGCACAGACGCAAGTGGTGACGACATTGGTGCAGTTTTGGCACAAATTTAGCGGGACAATGACCGTGTAATTGGGTATGCAAGCCGCCTACTTTCGAAGTCTCAACGCAATTCCTCTATAATGGAACGGGAATGTCTCACTCTTGTTCGGGCAGTTTTGAAATTCCGTCCTTACTTGTATGGCCGCTCTTTCCGTGTCATCAAAGATAATCATGCACTGTGTTGGCTTTCTTCTCTGAAGGACCCCACTGGACGGCTTGGTCGTTGGGCGTTAGCCTACAGGAATATTTCTACTCGGTTGCTTACAAGTCTGAATGTCTCCATCTGGACGCCGATTGCTCATCCCACTATCCTGTTGATCAGCCCGACGAATCAGACATCGAGCCTAGCTGCAGCATCATGTCAATGTCTCAGTTTCTTCAGATTGGTGATGAACAATGTTGAAATGCTTGTCTGGGACAACTTATTGATTGTCTCAAATCTGCTACAAACGACGCATCACATCGCATGTACGTCCTCCTGAATGGCACGCTGTACCGTTGTAGCCTCCAGGCAGATGGCCCTGAGCTCCTTGTCGTGCCGAAACATCTGCGTTCAACTGTGCTGCATGAGCTCTACGATGAGCCAACTGCTGGCCATCTGGGTATATCTTAGACATACGACCGTCTTCGTCGCTGCTTCTTTTAGCCCAGTCTCGCCAGGTCTGTTAGCCGCTGCGTATCCTCCTGCGATAAATGCCAACTTAGGACGCGACCTACTGCACTCCCGAGTGGACTTCTTCAACCGATCTCCACCCCAACTGAACCTTTCTTCCTTGTTGATTTAGATCTTTTCGGTCCTTTCTCTGAATCAAACTCGTGCAACAAGTGGGTCGCCGTTGCTATTGACTATGCAACTGGGTATGCCATCACTCGAGCGCTTCCTCCAGCACCGTTACTGACATTGCGAACTTTTTCTCCACAATGTCATTCTACACCATGGCTCTCGCTAATTGCACACAGATCACGGCCGCGCATTTCTGTCTCGAGTAATCGACGATCTTCTGCGCTCTTTGTCAACGCAGCACAAGTTGGCCATTTTCTACCATCACCAAACAAATGGCCTTACCGACTGCCTAAATCGCACCCTCAAGAACATTCTCGCGGTGTATGTGTCCTCCGACCACCATGACTGGGACCTGGCGCTACCTCACGTGACCTTCGCGTACAATTCTTGGCGCCACGATACCACTGGTTATTCACCCCTTTATTTGCTTTATGGCTGTGATCCGACGTTACTACTCGACACCCTACTTTCGACCACTACAACACCGTCAACTAAATATGCACGCGACGCTATTGCTCGTGCCAACCACGCTTGTCAGATTGTTTGCTCTATACTTTCGGCTTCGATAGCTACCCAGAGAGCCATCTACAACAGCTGGCATGTCGACAGTTGCTTCTCACCCGGTTCTCTCATTCTCCTGAGATGCCCAGTTCGTCGAGTTTGCTTATCAGACAAATTGTTTTCTCAGTACAAGGGTCCCTATTGATCGTCCGCCAGGTGAACGACGTCACAGATGAGATCATTCCTGCGTCTGAGACCACCCTGCCTGCAACCACACCCAGTGATACTGTGCACATCAGCAGGCTATAACCTTACCACCTTCCTTCTGAAGGCTGTAATTATTGTGCACAGAGACGGCACTTTTACTGCCGGGGGGAGGGGAAGATAATGCTACGTAGCTGACATATCAGCGATCAGAAGACGACAACAAAGAAGTGGGATGATCAGTCCGCTGTGCATGCTGTTCTCCACCTTAGTCGATGCTATACACATCAGTGCTAACATAGATTTTAAATAGACATGCCTCCTGTCATTTTTACATAACAATATGCTTCACCCCATCAGAAATTTCTGTTGCAGCACAGTTGCCTTTCAGGCTCAGCTACGGTCGCAAAAGTATTGACTCAAGAAAAAGTATTGACACGGGCGGTGACGGCGGTGGTGGAAGGATGCCCCCCTTACATCTATATTCTACCCTTTGCAGGTTGGTAAACTCAGGTTCATTCCTGACTAAAGACTTGACCTATATTTTTTGCCACCGCCACCCCCGTTACCGCCGTGTTGATACTTGTTTTGGTGTCAAGTGCTTTGGCGTTTTGGTACTCTTTGCACTGTGTGTACGCTTAGTGGGTCAGTGAAGATGCCATGCCGCTCCTGCAGCGACTCCCTTCCCGCAGATGGACGCTTCATGAAATGCTCCGAATGTGAGTACGGCTACCATTTCGGTGATTGTTCTGGCTGCAGTGAAGCAACATATAAAAGTAAAGGCGAGAGTGGGCGTAGGGGGTGGCGATGTGCAGTGTGCAGAGCGCCAAAAGCTAAACCGGTGATGGATACCGACCTCTCGGTCGTCTTGGCAGAGATAACTCGCAAATTAGACATGCTTACTAACTTGCCACAGCAGGTTGAAGACGTGAAGGCTTTGATCCAGCTTATGTCTCAAAAATACGATAACATACTGAGTCGTCAGGTTGCCCAGGAAAAAGAACTAACCAGCTTGAAGAAAAAGTATCTAAGCTTGAAGAAAATGCAAACCCAAGCGATATTCAGCAACTCAAGGCATCTGTAAACGATCTTGAATGGCGCAGCAGGAAGCTGAACGTTGAAGTGCATGGAATACCAGTAACTGATAACGAAAATCTCATCACCAAGCTAAATGAAGTAGCAAAATCGGTGAGCTTATCAGAGCTGAGCGCTACTGATGTCGAGGCGGCGGTACATAGGTTGCCTTCGCGACAAGGCAAAGTACCTGGTATCATCGTCCGATTTTCACAGCTCTCTCTGCGAGACAGATGGATCGAAAAACGCAAAGTTCTGCGAAACATGCGCTCTGACATTTCAATCTGTGAAAACATGACTGTACAGAACCGGAAACTGCTGCGTGACATGAGAGAATGGGCAACTGCAAATGATTATCGCTTCGCGTGGCATGTGAACGGGAAAGTTCTTGTTCGAAAGCAAGAGAACGAATCTGTGGTTGTCATCCGCTGCATGACTGACCTTGATAAACTATCCAGCACTTGAATTTTCATAGCCAACTTATCTTCTAACCTGCGTTGTTTTTCATGGACCGAGCAAATTTCTCTGACTTAGATACTGTCATGCAAAGCCACGTTTAGAATTACTACAGTTGCATACATTTTAACCTTAGATCTGGTAGAAACAAGAGAGATGAACTTGACTGCTTTTTTGGTGGAACAGAATGTCGATTTGGTGTTGTGATGTTTTCGGAAACATGGTTTGCTTCAGAAGATGATGTGTATAGTTTTGCCGGTTACAAATCCTTTTACATGAACCGCCGTGATAGACGTGGGGGAGGTGTTTCAATGCTGGTTTCACATTCATTTACCTCTGAGCTTCTTTCTGAATTCTGTCGCACTAATCAGCCCTATGCACTGTCGTAGTTAAATGTAGCAATATAATTTTTTGTGTTTGCTACCGGCCTCCATCGGGAAATTATTTGCTGTTCTTGTCGTATTTAGATTCTCTGTTAGAATTTATTGACAAAAACAATTACCAAATAGTTATTGGAGGTGACCTAAACATAAATATGATTACCGAGAATAAGATGAAATTAGAGTTAGAATCTCTCCTAAATATACATCTCTGTCAAAATGTTATAACATCGCCTACGCGAGTTACGCCAACATGTGAAACTGCATTAGATTTGTTCTTAACTAACTTTGATGTGTCTTCTGTGAAACCTGGTGTTTTAGTATACGCAATAAGTGACCACTTACCTGTGTTTATATTCATTGCTAGCGCAGTTGAAAAACAAAAACAAGTACATCAAGCGTTCTCTTATCGGCTCGTAAATACTAACACACTGTCTGTATTGCGAGAACGTCTTGCCAGTGCCAAATGGGATGATGTGTATAGAGAAAAAAATGCAGATGCGGCTTATGACAAGTTTATGCAATTATTTATGGAAATATACTACGCATGTTTCCCGGTGAAAACTTTAAAGCAGACAAAGAAATGTCGCAAACCGTGAATAGATAAGCACCTGCTTAAGCTTATAAATAAGAGAGACAGGTTGTACGGCTCTCATTTATGGAAACTAAATCGCCGAAAGCATTAAAAGCATTTAAAGAATACAGGAACTATGTTACAAAACAGTTAAGGGTTGCTAAGAAGCACTATTACTGTAATCTCTTCAGTTCATCTGCAGGACGTCCTGATAAAATTTGGAGGACACTTGCTTCAATAACTGGGACTGCACTTGAAAAAACTACCACAGTCCTAAACGATGGCAATGAACTAAAAGGGGTTGATCTTGCTAATGCTTTTAACGATTTTTTTTTGTCCCTTGGTCTGGCATGTGACGGTATTGACCTTTGGTACATGAACCCACCTAATAAGCAGTCATTATTTCTAAGAGGTGTTACAACACAAGAAGTTATATCTTCATTCTTGTCATTAAGTAACAGCAGGGCCACAGATGCATTTGGTATTCAAATAGTGCCGGTAAAATTCGTCATAGACATAATTGCATCTTGACTAGAGTACATTTTTAATCTATGTTTGTCAACAAGCGTTTTCCCTCGTAGCGTGCAGACGGCAAAGGTGATAGTAATATTCAAAAAAGGCGACAAGAATGATCTTTCAAATTACCGCCCTGTATCAGCGTTGCCTGTTTTTCCGAAAGGTTTAGAGAAGGTGATTTTAGCACGGTTTTCTTCGTTTACTGACCACTTTGGTATCATAAGTCCTGCACAGTTTGGTTTTCGTAAAAACAGGTCAACTGAATTAGCCCTAATGACCCAAAAGGAGTTTATATTGCAAAAATTTGAGGAAAAGAAAATGGTGCTTGGAATTTTTCTCGATTTTTCCAAGGCCTTTGACCTTATCAGTCATGATGTTTTGCTTAAAAAACTTGATCACCACGGTATTCGTGGCGTAGCTCACTCTCTTATTACGCCCTATCTTCAGCACAGAAACCAGTTCGTAGCTATAGCCAGGGACCAATCGGAGTTGAAATTTGTAAGAACCGGCGTCCCACAGGCGAGCATATTGGTTCCGTATCTCTTCATATTGTACATCAATGACATAGTCAATGTTGATTCCTCTGTTAAGTGCGAAATTTATGCAGACGACACAAGTCTGTTTTTTGACGGTGACTTAGGTGCTGAAATGTCAAATCGAGCCAATAAGACGCTTGCAAGTAATTATCTTAAGATTAATGTAGAAAAAACAAAGGCAGTGATGTTGCATCCACGTAACAAACAATTTCAACTAACCCCCATTAAATTAAATAATACTGAAATAGAAATACTATCGTCTTTCAAATCGCTTGGCGTATATTTCTCTGCAACTATGTCGTGGGATTGCCAAGTGAATCACTTAGTTAGTAAATTATCTAGAGCAATAGGTATTATGCGTCGCCATTGTAACTATCTTCCTACATCCATTAATATGATGTTATATAGTTCAATGTTTCTTTCCCTATTTCAATACAGAATTCTAGTCTGGGGGACGACTTCAGCTTAAAACATTCACAAGCTGGTGGTATTAAAAAAAGAGCAATACGCCTTGTCTGCAGGGTGCTATATCTTTGGCATACTGCTGCTTTCTTTACAAAGCTTAGAACAATAAGAATTGAATCTTTGTACACATATAGGCTACGTCGCATGTATAGAATGGAAAAAATTAAGAATGATAACGCTTTAACAACATTGGCATCCTTACAGCAACATAATTCTTTTTATAAGTTTCGTCATTCCGAGCCTTGGATTGTTAACAAAAACAGAACTACATACGGTGACCAAATGCTACAATCTTGTTTACCTACTGTGCTAAATCAACTAGACAAAGAAAATGGTCTCAGTGTATCAACTCTGTCGCTAAAAAAGCTACGCGACGTATTTATGTGATTGCTTGTGCTGCTAAGGGCTTATTTGTTTGTCCTTTTCTTTGTCTTTAGCACTTCGCTTATTTTTTCCCCTTTTTTTCAAATGTTTCTATAATGACCTTGTTTATTTATTCCGACCATGGATGTTTACTGTTTTTGTGTTTTTTAAGTTAGTTCATTCATGATGTATACCATGTTTTTGTGTGACCACTGTGAAGCTGCCCAGTGTATGAGGTGGCCAGGTTCCCCTCAAGCTGCTCAATGCAGCTTTTTTGCCTGGTCATCCTCGCAACTTTGTTGTTGTGAATAAACAATTCAATTCAAATTCAATTCAAAATGTTAATTCAAACAGATATGATAGATGTCGCAAAGGTGGGGGCTCAATTCATGCTGTTTTAGGCCTGAAACTCTGTAGAAATCCGACGGGGGCAAAAATTTTTACCATCCGGAATTTCAAACGGTCTTATATTTGACGTTTCTGAGGCAGATTTAGAACTACAGACTCAGCGGAAGTACACCGTTGTTTCCCACATCAGTTGTACTTCCACACAAGTAGAAACGAGAGGAGAGACTGAGGAGATAGCATCTTTGCTTTTAACGTATGAAGTGCTGTAGGGCAGCACTTAGGGCAGCACTTAGCTTTCTCTATAATGAAATTCAGCCTCCGCATTGCTTCCATCTTGACAACTATGAATTCTCCCAGCACTTCACTAACCCGGCCAAACGAAGGTTTCATGTTATCTCAAAGAATATCCTTAGGAATCCTCCCCAACTTTCCTTTCTGCAATTTCGCTATGAAGTATTAGAAAAATAACCCATTCAATTCACACCGACACTTAAATATTTAAATTCACTTGGACTCTAAATTTAGGTATGCGTGCAGCTTTAATTTTTACAAGGTCTCTGATTTCTAATGGCAAATACTCTCACTCTTTCAGGAAAGTACAAACAAGCTTGCGCCATACTCGTTGACTACGTATAATACTGCTGCACTGTCGCAGGCCACACCAAGCGCCAACAAGGAGAAACTTGAGCAGTGCATTGTAATGTAGTCGGGAACTACCAGTGGGCATTCTTTCTAAATGCTGATTGCATAGAGCAGCACTGGGGCATGTAGCAACATAGCAGATTACACACTCTAATAACAGCGAGCTTAGATAATTGGTACGTATTTATTCTACAAAGACAAGGTGAGCACACACGTAAAGGAAGTCTTTTTAAAATGAATACCAAGATCAGCTCTCTATTATTCTAAGCTTTATTTGCGAGACCATTTCATGTGATAGTGTTAAAAAGCTGGTTTTGCAACAATTCAGCAGAGAAACAGCTGTTGTTGCAGAATTCTTCCATGCACAATTTTTTCATCTGTTTCTTGCTGCAAGTTCTGATAATGGGCAACGCACAGAGGGAATGCAGTTGCTGGAGAGAAGATAGTAGAGCTCATACAATGGTCTTTGTGGGTGCAGTGTGGTGCAACATGACTTCCAATTTTGTTGGATAAACTTTTCCAAGTACCTCGGCATTTTTTTTTTTTGCACAGTGCAAGAGGTTCTCAGGACTGAAATCAATTTTGTTCACCTGTGTTTATGTTCAGCTTGACGACAAACTGCCCATAGCACTTCGTATATTTTCGTGCATCGCCTTCGAATGCTTGCAAGTTCGGTATACCATCGTAGCTATATGTAAGAGGGTAAGTGACCACTGCCATATGTTTCAAGGTCTCCACACCAGGTGGCAAATGATTTAAAGCACCGAAAAGGAATAGCTAAATCGAGACAGCTACACGTTGTGCCCCCAAAATATGTCAGTGATCCATCGTTAAGCATATGAAGGCCATTGTTGCTTGTGCAAATAAAAAGTTATCTTCTCCGAGTATTTAGAGCACTGCTGCCCAAAAGACGGTAATGCACAATGAAGTTGCCTACAGTGACGTGAGGTTCTTGGCTCGAGTTGATGACAAGTTTTAGGTACCCAGCGTCTAATCTCCCGGTCAGTAAAATCTAATCACTAATGATCAAAACTGTACGTCTTTTTAGCTCCAAAGTGATGAAAATGTACTCGTTACTGCTATGCATAAAAATTTGGTTATGGTAGTACGTGAGCTCACAGTGCACAAATAGGAAACCTTTGCTAGGGTTTCCACATGTCTGAGGTGTACATTGTTCCTATCCAGATAGTCTGAATGGTGAAGCCATATTCAGCTCACATATCAGCAACAGGAAATCGATATTTCAACATTCACTGCTAAATATCTCTGAGGTAATTTTGTAGTTTTTGAGCATTCCATTGAAATATAACAGAACGAATAATCCTTTCAGTCAGTGATGGTGATGAGGCTGCTGTTAGTTTTAGATAGCACCAAGCACAGATTTTAGTTCATATAGAATTTGTACAGCAGTCTTGGCAACAAACGTCTTGAGACCAACAAGCAGCATTTGCAATGTGGGGATGAACTGTGTAAGCACTGCCTTGATTTGCTCATCCTATGACGAAATCTTCCGTTCATTCTGGCATCCTGGCACCTGCACTTCAGCACTCTGAGGTGGCCATGTAGTATTATCCTTCGCATTCTTCAAACAAGGTGTGGCCGGAGGTAGAGATACCAATTCATATGTAAGAGGATGTTACGCTGACTCATCAGGCAATACAGGCTCTCATACCCTGGTCGATGCAGATTTTCTTCCTTCGGTTACGAAAGTGCTTCTGCCGACAATGCACCTTAGTAGTCACTTCTCTGTGCATAGAGTGATCTTGTACACAGTTTAGGCCATTTCAGTCCTAATTTTATGACATTCCTTTGACCTTCACTCATGCGGACCATCGCAGTTAGAGCACTTCAGGTTAGATCCATCACATGTCGACTCCTCAATATCTCCACTGGAACGGGGACAAGTCAACCAACATTATCAGCACTGTAATGATGAGAGGTATGACATAATGCCTGTTCAGTAGGCTGGCTGTTTTTATTCTGTCCTTTGTCTTCATTCATTTCACTAGCCTGGTTCAAGCTCGAGCCCTTGCGTTGTTCCTTGTCATTCTAGTCGGCTTCGACTGCGAGCCTGGTGGCTGCTGACAACCTCTCTGTTGGGCAGCATTGGCTATGCCGGAGTGGCCGAGCTCGGCCATGCCATGCTAGTACTTTGCCTAGAAATTTGCCAAAAAAGCTTACGGTGGCCGGCACTGGCTGTGTCGTAGCAGTTGAAGGTCTGGGATGTCCTGGCTGTGCCACTGCTGCTTGTGTTGAGTAAGCCTCGCCTTGTCCGCCTTAGCAGTGGTGCCTTCTGGAAGACGACACTGGCTGTGATGGGATGGTCGGTGGTGGCCTCGTCCATGCTGGGGTCTACTCTGGTTACTTACACAAGATGGTGCCAGCAGAAGATAGTGACTCAAGCAAAGTGGCCGCATTGGTTGAATCTAGTTGGTTTGGTTGTGCCGTCACAGTTGTGTGGACAGCGCTAGAAATCACGCATGCTGCACCACCACCTGCTGCATTGAGTGGCGACGTCTGCACTGTTTACAGTGTGTCAAAAGGTGTCTGGGTGTCTTTATGAGCTTCTAAGGCAACTCATGCTATAGCAGCGCTGTCTGTGTCAAGCTGATGTTCAAGCAGCTGATTCTTATAGCTTCACTTGCAGTAGAGCCTTCTTCGTCAGATGCCATGTCAATAACTGGAGGTATTACCTACACCGGCAGGTCTTTCCTAACAGTGACTTCATCCTGAATAGGCACCTCAGCTTCTTTGAAGAACGCAATGGTTAAAATGTGGCAGACGTTTGCACACTTTATCAACGGCTGCCGTGACTTCCAGGGATGTGGCTTCACAGTCAGGGTTGGAACTGCAGTGGTGCTTGTTTTTTCGCTGTCGACTTGTAAGAAAACTGACGCCATCACACATCCGGCTGGCGCCTCCATACGCTTTTGTGTTGGCCAGCCTGGAGATCGTGTCGGCGGCTGCGGTGATTGCAATGTGGTCTCAGCATCTGTCTGAATTGTTAGGGCGTGACATGCTGACACAAAGTCTGCGGCCAGAAGTGATGAAACTTGGCTCTGAGGTATGTTGGTACCACAGCAGGTGGTCTGACTGGCTGCCGGGAAGCCACACTGCAGAGTTGCAATATCGAGCTGCGTCTCTTCCCGAGCACCATCCTCAGTAACAGTCATGTTGGACTGGGCGGTCATGAAGAAAGGATAGTCATTCCGTCCAAAAGAAGTTATGAGCTTGAGGCTCCAGTCCGCCCAGGACTGTTGCCGCACGCCTCTATACTGGTGGCAAGCCGTGGCAGCCTTCCGGAGGCAATCTATGGACATGCCCACTTCTGCTTTTCAGTTTATGCATTGCGAGCTCCGAGAGTGTTGATGGTGGCGACCCAGTTGTTGGCCTCGTCCTGGAAACCACGAAAGTGTGGGAGTTCGAAGCCAGCCAGCAATGGTGGTACAGCCGTCGAAACTATAGGGCATGTCGACGCGAGCCAGCCAAGTTGGGAAAGTTTGTGAGGGTGTAGCAGAGCTTTCTGCAACTCTTGTGTGAGCTTTCTCCGTGGTCTTGCGAGGCAGCTGTGGCCAATGCCTCAGTGATCACGTGTAGTTTTGGAAAGGCTGCGAGAAAGAGCACTAAGGTTGACGCTGTCAAAGCGAAACCACGACACCTAGTCGCGCGATGGTTCTGGAAAGCTCGGAGGGGCTTTAAGGCGGACCGCATGCGTAGTCAAGGATGACATCCGAAGACAAGAAATACTCCTTCACGGCAACAGTATCCTTAGTCGAGAGCGCTTGGACAGCACATCTGAGCGTCTGAGATGTCGATAGAGTACTGAGTGTGGTGTTGTCACTGCAGGAAGCGTGAACAGTATTCCCAATGAATGGTAGGCCGTGCACTGTCTTGGAGGCACCGGGGCAAGTCTGACCTTAAGCAATCAAGAAGGCCTAGACGGCGTCTTAGAATGATAGCATAGGTGCTCCCAGCTGTAGGAGAGCTGTCGGCTCCATGATCGCGGTACCGTGAGTGGTGTTCGCGAGAGCGAAAGCCCGCATTGGCGATGATTCATGGAGGTGTTCTTACGGTTCGTACATCATATACTGTGCCATTGTAATGGTGACAAGTAAGATACAACGCCTGTTCAGTAGGCTGGCTGTTCTTATTCTGCCCTTCATCTTTCTTCACTTTGCTAGCCTAGTTCAAGCTCGAGCTCTCACGTTGCTCCTTGTCAATACATGGCTCAGGAACATACTGGCCGACCATCTCAAACAGTGTATGTCTGTGGCATTGGTAGTCGGACATCAATGCATTCAGAGTCGTTTGTGTAGACACATCAACAGTGAGTATATTCCGTCTGGGACTTATTGGCACCTCTCTTACTTGTCCTGAATCTATCCTTCTAAGATAGGCTGTGAGAGCTTCTCTAATCAGGGAATTTAGGTTGTCTGTAGCACTGATAGAAATGCGGGTGATTGTGCACGCCTGCAGAGAAGACATTGCATTGTAGTTGAGGTAGCTCACGCTCGAAGTACTATGAAGCTTCCTCTTCAATCGGCAGTTTGTGGCCTCCAGCACTGTTCTCCGTTACTTCCATGTCATTCCTGTTGAAGCAACTCGATCTTGAAAAGCCATGTTGAGATGCTCAGATGCCCCAATCCGACTTGATGCTTGCAGATCACCCCCTTGTACTGGGGGAAGAGCAACCAGAGCACCTGTCCTTGCCTTCGACATCGTACCCGGCAATAAGGCATCAGTACGAGTGAACTTCATGACAATTTCAAATAAAAAATCCCCTCTTAACTATAAATACACAATAAACAATAGAGAAACTAAGAGTTCTAATGAGTTTAAATACTTAGGTGTTACTATATCCAGCAGTTTAAAGTGGGCAATCATATTGACAACATTACAGGACTGGCGAAGCGAAAGCTGGGTTTTCTGAGAAGGAAACTCCGTAATGCAACGTCCTCAGTTAAATTGTTGGCGTATAAGACTATTGTTAGACCAACGCTGGCCGCATACTAAGACTGAAATTAACAAACTTGAACGAGTACAAAGATTGCCCGCGAGGTTTATTTATTCAAATTACATGAGAACGCAGTCTGTATCACTTTTGCTTGCTAGGGCTGACCTTCAATCGTTAGCTACACGTAGAAAAATAGCTCGCTTAAAACTTATTTATGACCTGTATCATAAGAGCTACAAGCTGGATCCCAGTGTATACCTGCGCCCCCCAGGACGAGTGTCGGCTCATACCAATCACTCATTTCCTGTCCAAGCTTATGTACCGCTGGTGGATGTATTTAAGTTTTCGTTTCTGGTGCGATCTATTGTTGACTGGAATGCGCTTCCTCCCGAGGTACTTACAGGATGTAGATCCTCACAGGATTTTCAACGACGGCTGGACTTGTTTTTTGCCTAACATTGTTTGTGTATTGTTCACCTGTTCACCTCCCACCCCTGCTACAGCCCGCAAGGGCTAGCAGTATTGTAAATAAATAAAATAAATAAAATTTGAATAAAAAACTACACACATACCATAACAGTAACAGCTCAGAAGCTTGTCTTTTTCTTCTTCCCTGCTAAGCCCATGTAAAGAAAAAATCTGCATGCGGCTAAGCACACGTCTTTGTTGCTGAACCCCAGAAAAGACTTCCCAAGAAAAAGAATGTTTTGAAAGTTATGAGTAATTTGTAAGTTTTTGTGAACACTTCAATATGCTTTATCCTATGGCAAACAAAATGACAATGTATAAGCCGAAAATTATTAATATTGTTATAAAAAAAAAGAGACGCCGTAACAACGAGGCTGGGGATTAGATATATTCAAAACCAGCGGTAATGGCGTGCCCGGTTCACCAGCAATCGAGCGGAGACAACTCTTCGTCTTCTTCGTCAAGAACACACGCGCATCGCCCCCTAGAATATCAATATACATGCATGTAGCATAACCCCCGGCGGTGCAAGCGCCGTCTCGGCGCATTTAGATGTCAACGTCACTAGGAGAGTTGTAGGGCTTCAAGCGCGCAACATGTACAATATCGGTAGCCTGTTGGGCACATGAAGGCAACGGGGTGGCAGGACCAATTTCATATGTTATAGGCATAACGACACGAAGGACTCGGTATAGGCCTGTGTAGCAAGTAAGCAGTTTTTCTGACAAGCCAACTTGACGGGTCGGAGACCAGAGCAGTACTAAAAAACCGGGCGGAAAATTTACGTCCCGGTGTCTTTGGTCATACAAGCGCCGTTGCTTCTCTTGAGAGGTCAGAAGGCGAGTACGGGTGATTTCGCGTGCGTGAGCGGCCCGAGTAATAGCGTCCATGGCATATTCACTGGTCGGTACTCCAGGGGACAGTACGAGGGTGTCTAGAGGCAATGTTGGTTCTCGGCCAAACAGCCAAAAAAATGGAGAGTAACCGGCAGTGTCATGGCGCGAAGAATTGTAGGCAAATGTGACGTACGGCAACGCGAAATCACAGTTGGTGTGGTTAGTAGAAACATACTTAGCGAGCATGTCTGTAAGAGTTCGATTTAGGCGCTCTGCGAGTCCATTGGTTTGCGGGTGGTATGACGTAGTCAGGTTGTGCCTCGTTTTACAGGACTGCAAGATGTCGGCTATGACCTTTGACAAAAAGGTGCGGCCACGGTCTGTAAGCAGCTGCCGTGGGGCTCCGGGTTGCAAAATCACGTCCTTGAGGAGGAAGTCGGCGACATCTGTGGCACAGCTTGTTGGGAGAGCTCGTGTGATGGCATAATGCGTGGCGTAGTCAGTGGCCACGGCTATCCACTTGTTACCCGAGGAAGACAAGAGAAAAGGGCCAAGTAGGTCCAAGCCAATGCAGATGACGGAATATCAAGTGGTTGAAGGCGTCCGGCGGGAAGTGTCAATGGCGTTTTGCAGCGCTGACATTTCTCACAAGCCGCAATGTATCTTCTGACTGAGCGTGCAAGCCCTGGCCAGTAGAAGCGTCGGCGTATTCAGTCGTAAGTGCGTGACACACCAAGGTGACCAGCAGTCGGAAGGTCATGAAGTTCATGTAGAACTTCCGAGCGAAGGTGTTTCGGCATGACAAGCAGCAGAGCCGGTCCATACGGCTCAAAACTTTGGCGGTATAATACACCATCGTGGAGCACGAATGAGCGATCAGACTGACTGGAAGATGGTGATTCGAGGCGCCCAATGATAGCACGCAAGGACGCATCATAGCGCTGCTCACCACCGATGCATGTCATTTGCGAAAGGGAAAAGACGCAAGGCTCGGTGTCGGTGACATGCATAGTGCTCGACTCAGTGACCGGGTAGCGCGAGAGGCAGTCTGCGTCCTGATGTAGGCGTCCGGACTTGTACGTCACCGTAAAGGTATACTCTTGGAGTCGCAGATCCCAGTGCCCGAGCCGGCCAGTAGGATCCTTCAGTGACGGAAGCCGACATAGCGCATGATGGTCAGTTATCACAGAGAAATTAGTGCCATATAAATATGGGCGGAACTTAAAGACTGCCCAAACAAGAGAAAGACATTCACGCTCCGTAATAGAGCAGTTGTGCTCAGCAGCTGTGAGGAGGCGGCTAGCGTAGGCGACAACTCGGTCGTGTCCCCGTTGGCGCTGGGCTAACACGGCTTCGATTCCGTGACCACTAGCATCGGTTCGAACTTCCGTCGGTGCGAATGGGTCAGAGTGAGCCATTATGGGTGGAGTCGTCAGTAGCGTGATTAGGTGAGAAAAAGCAGCAGCTCGGTCGGTACCCCATGTAAATGTGACGTCTTTCTTTAGAAGCTCTGTGAGGGGTCGAGCGATGGTTGCGAAATCTTTCACAAACCTTCTAAAATAGGAGCAAAGTCCTACAAAACTCCGGACGTCTTTGGCTGACTGGGATACAGGAAAACTAGTGACTGCACGAATTTTCTCAGGGTCTGGCTGCACACCAGAGGCGTCGACAAGGTGGCCCAACACTGTAATTTGCCGGCGTCTGAAGCGGCACTTCGACGAGTTCAATTGGAGGCCTGCAGTGCGGAATATGTCGAGAATAGCTGACAAATGCTGAAGGTGGGTCTCAAATGTTGGGGAATATACAACGACATCGTCAAGATAACAAAGACATGTTGATCATTTGAACCCTTGTAGCAGAGAGTCCATCATGCGCTCGAATGTGGCTGGGGCGTTGCATAGCCCAAATGGCATAATCTTGAACTGATATAGGCTGTCTGGAGTTACAAATGCAGTCTTCTCTTGGTCTTTTTCGTCAACAGCAATCTGCCAGTAGCCGGAACGTAGGTCTATTGTGGAAAAGTATCGGGCGCCGTGAAGACAATCGAGAGTGTCATCGATGCGAGGTAAAGGGTAACAACCTTTGTCGTGATTCTATTCAGATGGCTGTAATCCACGCAAAAGCGCCACGTGCCATCTTTCTTTTTAACGAGCACAACGGGGGATGCCCAAGGGCTCGAAGAGGGCTCAATAATTCCTTTGGCTAACATCTTGGTGACTTCTTGTTGAATTATTTTACGCTCGGTGACAGACACCCGGTATGGTCGCCGATGAATGGGATGAGAATCACCTGTGTTAATGCGGTGCTTGACGAGTGAAGTCTGGCCGAGTGGACGGTGGTCAATGTCAAATATGTCGCGGTATGAAGCCAGAAGGCGGCATAGCGCCGTTGACTTTTCAGGTTTGTGGTCCGGGGCGATCATGGAGCATAAGGTCGCATCGAGGCACGGGGCATCCTGCGAGTGATGTGGGTGCTCGGGACATACGTCTGCCGTAAAACAGGTGACAGGGTCGTCAATTAAGGGCCTTAGTGTGGCGACCGAAATTCCTTGGGGTAGCACTTGTTTTATGAAAACGAAATTGATAACTGGTAAATATGTTTGGTTAGAGGCCATGCTTACGACAGAGTGTGGGACAGTAATGTCACGCGGCAGGAGAACATCAGTAATCGGCGTCACGATATAATCACCGTCGAGCACGGGAGAGGGTGTTGCCAATTCGATGAATGTGAGAGCTTTAGGTGGTATCCGGAAGAAGTCAGCGGTGCACAGTGGTGCACAAGAAGTCAGTGGTGCACAGAGTGGGCGCGGCGAGGCAGCGGGAACCATGTCGCTCATCCAGAAATTTTTGATCACCACACAGGTCTGCCTTTTCGTCGCAAGTATTGGTGCCAAACCGGTATTTGGAGCGGATGAATATGCCTGCACAACTCAGGTAGGCGCGTGCACGGGTTCAACGTGTCGAGAAGATTACCACATCGAAGACATCGGCTATCAACCATTGCTGCTACCCCAATAACCACAGCTGCGCAGCCTCAGTCTTCTGCACTGGGGTCTTCCAGCGACTGTGACGTCATCGGTCCAACCTATAAAGGATCAACCGTGGCTGCAGTTCACCAGTGGGCGCGGCGAGGCAGCGGGAACCATGTCGCTCATCCAGAAATTTTTGTTCACCACACAGGTCTGCCTTTTCGTCACAAGTATCGGTGCCAAACCGGTATTTGGAGCGGATGAATACGCCTGCGCAACTCAGGTAGGCGCGTGCACGGGTTCAACGTGTCGAGAAGATTACCACATCGAAGACATCGGCTATCAACCATTGCTGCTGCCCCAACAACCACAGCTGCGCAGCCTCAGTCTTCTGCACTGGGGTCCTCCAGCGACTGTGACGTCATCGGTCCAACCTATAAAGGATCAACCGTGGCTGCGGCGAGGCAGCGGGAACCATGTCGCTCATCCAGAAATTTTTGTTCACCACACAGGCCTGCCTTTTTGTCGCAAGTATCGGTGCCAAACCGGTATTTGGAGCGGATGAATACGCCTGCGCAACTCAGGTAGGCGCGTGCACGGGTTCAACATGTCGAGAAGATTACCACGTCGAAGACATCGGCTATCAACCATTGCTGCTGCCCCAACAACCACAGCTGCGCAGCCTCAGTCTTCTGCACTGGGGTCTTCCAGCGACTGTGACGTCATCGGTCCAACGAGGACGTTGCTACGCGCATTCTCGCTGAAATACTCAGCAAGAAAGATCGCATGCTAAGGACATCGACCGGAACTCAAGAAACAGTTGCCCAGACAGTCGTAGCACCATCAGACGGAACTGGAGTTAAATTGCCTAAACTGACAATAGCTCCTTTTTTTGGAGACATATGCAAGTGGACCGAATTTCGGGAACAATTTTACCAAATTGTTCATAGTAACAATCGCATCACTGCCACAGAGAAGTTCCATTATCTGCGACTGTATCTTAAAGGAGACGCTGCATCAGTAATTGCGAGCCTTCCAACCACAGAAAGTTGCTACAGTGACGCCATCAAAATGCTACAGAAGCGATTTGGGGACAAGACGCGCCTGGAGCAAGAATATTTTGCCAAGCTACGGATGTTAAGCCCTGTCCGTTCATCGACTGACACCAAAGCGCTACGCAGCTTGTACGACCAAGTTCTCGTGAATATCCGAGGCTTAGAGACTTTGGGTGTGCACAAGTCGTCATTTTCGTCAATGCTCTGCGACATCCTACTGCGTGCTCTTCCACGGGATATAGTCGTGCAGTATCATCGATCATGTGCCGTCCAGTTGGCATCTGACTCGAGAGCTGAAGCTACACCCGTGGGACTGGACCGTGTGCTCAACTTCCTGTGTATCGAGCTGGAAAGCCTGGAGAAGAGTGAGTTTAAGGATGTCAAAGGACGAGAACACGGAACACTCCTCGTGACCAGTCAGTCGACGTACTCTTGGCGTGGGAAACCGACGTCATCTGTACTTCACAGCAACTCGGTACGAGAAAAAAAGGACAACTGCATATTCTGCTCGTCCAGCCATCACGGATCGGAAGCCTGCACAGCTGACTTGTCACTGACGCAGAAGAAGGAACTGCTTTCAAACGACAAAAGGTGTTTCCGCTGCACCACCAAAGGACATCGGGCACGGGACTGCAAAAAGAGGATTTCCTGCTCCAAATGCCAAGCTCGACACGCTACAAGCATGTGCGATCCCGATAGGTGTTCGCGAAAGTCAGACTATGCTAACAAGAACTACGAAAAAACTACGACAGTCTGTGCATCCCTTGGAAGAAGACCCGTCAAGGAAGACTCTACCACTTCCGTTTTTCTTCAGACTTTCAGAGCATGGGCCATGAACGATGACACCTGCCGCAACATACGAAGCGTTTTCGATGGTGGCAGTCAGAGGACTTTCGTAACTGAAGATCTGTCCAAGCACCTCAAGCTGAAAAGCGTGGGAGCAACTCGAACAGCCTTCAATACTTTCGCAAATACATCGGACTAAGAGGCTAAGAGGCGTCGCATAGTAGAACTACGACTGCGAAGCCAGTTTTCCGACGCCGAAATAGTCTTAACTGCAATAGAGATCCCAAGCATCTGCCAAGACATCGCAGAGACTGCAATGGACGTAGCCTTCGTTGCGTCTTTCAAGAAGCTGGGAAACGATGTTGCCGATGAGCTCCAACATTCATTTATCATAACTAAGAGTGGCATCAGCGTACTTATCGGGTCCGATCAGATGTGGAAAGTGTTGACCGGCGAAGTTTCACGGTGCGAAGGCAACGAATCATTGATCGCACTGAACTCCAAGCTTGGATGGACCTTCCAGGGAAGCACATTGCACTCGGTTTCCCGCCCAACTACTTCACAAATGATGGTGTGCGTGCTAAAAGCCCAAGCTACTGATTCCGACAAGATTTTGCGCTCCTTTTGGGAACTTGAAAACATAGGAATAAAGGACACGATAAACAAGCCACCTGAAATGAGCAACACCATGAGGCATTTTGAGCAAACGATTAGTTTTATAAACGGAAGATATGAAGTGACCCTCCCTTGGAAGGATAATTTCGAGCTTGCAAACAACAGGCAAGTAGCCATTACTCGACTGGACAAGCTTGTCAACCGTCTCAACTCCAGAAAAGGACTGCTCGAAACGTATGACCGTACCATAAGGAAGTACTTGAGGGCAGGACACGCCAAAGTAGTCAGTGGCGTACCTGGAGAGGTGACGAAATTATATTACATGCCGCACAAGGAAGTCATGCGTGAACAAGCACTGACGACGAAAATGAGAGTGGTGTTTGACGCTTCGTCACATGCCAAAGGATGCAAGTCCCTTAATGACTGCCTTCAAAAGGGTGACAACTTATACCAAGACCTCGTGAAAATTCTGCTACGCTTCAGAACGCACCTGGTGGCAGTTATCGCGGACATAGAAAAGGCATTCCTTCAAATTGCGATTCGGGAAGACGACAGAGACGCTTTCTGCTTTCTCTGGTTTGCAGAAGGAGATTTATCCAAGGGCAAGCTGCAAGAGTGGAGGATGACACGAGTGCCTTTTGGAGCTACATGTAGCCCATTTTCGCTCACAGCTACTATTCTCTACCACGTGAAAAGAGCATCGGCTGTCATGGCACAAACAGCGCAAACTCTTGCCGAGTGGTTTTACGTGGATGACTTAGTCACTGGTGCCGACACAGAAGAGGAAGCCGCTAAACTATGCCGAGAAGCGCGCACAATAATGAAATCTGCCGGCATGACATTGCGAAAATGGACAACAAATTCAGCAAATTTGATGTGCACGCTTGAAAATCAAGTGGAATCTACTAGTAATGAGATAGTCGTTCTTCACGAAACGTCAGTCAAGGTCCTGGGTTTGGTTTGGAATCCTGCAAAGGATGAATTCAACTTTTCGGTTGAAAATCTACTCCGGTTTTTGACAGCACAGACGGGTACAAAACGATTTGTCTTGCAGTCAGCATCAAGAATATTTGACCCGTTGGGATTTGTAGGACCATATACTATTGCCATACGAATATTGTTTCAGAAACTGTGGTTACGAGGAATTGGCTGGGATGAAGTCCTACCCAATGACCTGCAAAAAGAATGGAATGATTGGGTCATTCAGCTGCCGCAACTGCAAGATGTCGTCATTCCTCGCTATCTGGGCGGTGGAGCAAGGAAGACCAATGTGCTTCAAGTACATGTTTTCTGCGATGCCAGTCCAGCGGCATACGGAACAGCGATATACGTCGTATCAAGTCCTGAGGAGCCGATACTGTTGATTGCGAAGTCCCGTGTAGCACCCATTAAGGAGACAACGCTGCCACGATTGGAGCTGCTGGCTGCCTTAATCGGCTCAAGAATGTTGGCATACGTGAAAAGGGCTTTGACGAATGTTCAAGTTGACTACACGATGTGGACAGATTCCGCCATTGTGTTGTCATGGATAAAAGGTGACGTAAAAAAGTGGAAACAGTTCATAGCCAACAGAGTCAATGAAATTAGGTGCACTACAGATCCATCAAAGTGGAGATACTGTCCTGGAACGGACAACCCGGCTGACCTACTCACACGTGGCGCGACGCTTGAAAGACTGCTGTGCAGCTCAAAATGGTGGCATGGTCCCGAGTGGCTAACTAAACCGATGTCTGAATGGCCCCTACAGTTCAGTGAACTAGACATAGCGGAAGCCACCCAAGGTGAAGTTACAACAGTCCACATCGCACTAATGACACGCTTCTCAGTTCCGATAATTGATATTCAACGGTACAGCAGGCTTCAGCACCTACTCAGAGTCACTGCGTGGATTTTCAGATTTACTGACCGATGCAGAAAAAGAAGTAATCATACAGGACATCTCGTGGCAACAGAAATCCTGAACGCTGAACAGTATTGGATAAGATGTACACAAGAGCAAGGCTTTCTTGAAGAACTCACCACTTTGACCAACGGCTAACCAGTCGAGTCTACATCTCGAATCGCTGAACTACGCCCTTACATAGACAAAGACGGAATTATTCGGGTTGGAGGCCGTTTATCCCTCATGCATTCCACACAAGATGTCAAGCACCCAATCATAATGCCGTCAAGCCACCACTTTTCGACACTTTTGGTAAACAGAGCCCATCTTCAAGTCTTACACGGAGGAGTTAGAGATACACTTACGCAGCTTCGGGAACGCTACTGGATTTGTCGAGCTCGCTCTTTGGTAAAAAGAGTGCTGCATGGCTGCAATATATGCAAGTGTTTCAGTGCGGGCCCAGGAACTGCTGAGACTGCTCCGTTAACAAGTCATCGAGTGACACCAACGAACCCGTTCGAAGTTGTAGGAGTCGACTTCGCGGGCCCTCTGTATGCACGCACGGAGAAAGGGGACACGAAGTGCTGCGTTGCACTTTTTACGTGGGCCGTATCTAGAGCCGTGCATCTCGAGCTTGTCTCGGAAATGACATCCGAGGCTTTCCTGCTGTGCCTACGACGATTTTCAGCTCGGAGAGGATTACCTAGGGTGATCTATTCTGACAACGCTCGAAGCTTTCACAAAACATCGGCAGACATAAAGCGGCTAAACCGAATGTTCTCTGAAGAGGACGTCGCTGGTCACCTCAGCACCAACGGCATTTCGTGGAAGTTTATAGCACCAAATGCTCCTTGGTGGGGTGGATGGTGGGAGCGCCTTGTACGATCAGTGAAGCTTCCGCTGCGAAAAATTATCGGCAAAGCTCGTCTGAACTACGAAGAAATATCGACAGTGCTGGCGGAGGTCGAAGCAGTCGTAAACTCTAGGCCTCTGACTTTCATCAAGACAGATGCAGGAGAACCTTGCACTTTGACGCCAGCCGAACTTCTCCTTGGACGAAGATTGACTTCCATACCGTATGCGACCGCTGACGATGTCAACAGTAATTCCAAACGATCAGACGCCATACGCAGACACAACTACAGGAAGCTGCTGGTTGAAAGTTTTTGGAAGCGTTGGCAAAAAGAATACCTGTTGCAATTACGATCTGCACACTTTGCCGACACGAAATCAAATACAGCATTAAAGCAAGGGGACATCGTTCTCGTGCATGCGGACAACACTCCACGCCAGCTATGGAAGCTTGCAAGGGTCATGGAAGTGTACCGCAGTGCAGACGGTCTCATTCGTTCTTGCAAGATCAAGTTGAAAGGCGGTCGCCTTGCGATCAGGCCGGTACAAAGACTGTACCCACTTGAACTATGTGTTTAACTTTGCGCGGCCGGGAATGTTGATTATTTTTCACGTTCTGGGCTGAGACAAGGAAACGAAAAAGAAGAAGAGCGGGAGCGAGGGACGCGGGGACGCTCAAGTGAGAGCAGAGCGCTTCCGAACGCAGTTAAATAAACAAGTTTTTTTGCCTTATACCTTAAAGACGGAGTTGAGTCTGATCGCAGTGTCTGGAACGACATTGTCTAAACACTATAAAGGATCAACCGTGGCTGCAGTTCACCAGTGGGCGCGGCGAGGCAGCGGGAACCATGTCGCTCATCCAGAAAGTTTTGTTCACCACACAGGTTAGTGAAATCGTTTTGACACTTCGCTGCGATGATTCAATGCTGATTATTTTGCCGTGCCCACGGTCCTATGTCTTGTATGTTCAAAACTGCTTGCGTATATGTGTGCTTCTTCTTTGTGGGGAGGGACGTGGAAGAGAACCCAGGTCCTACCGTTGAGGAAATGTTCGCGGAAATTCAGAGTGGCCAGGAAACCATCTTAAAGAAACTTACTGATGTTCGAGAACGACTAAAAATTACTGAAAATACTGTTGCAAATTTCGACACTCGATGGAATGATCTCGACAAACTGCTCCTTGAAATTCGGGAGAAAACTTTACAAATTGACACACTACAGACAAAGGTATCAAATCTCGAACGGGTCATTGAGCAACAGTCTCAGAAACTTGTCGATTTGGAAGACCGAAGCCGCCGTTCCAACCTTGTCGTCTTTGGCGTTGAAGAGGACAGCGAAGAAAACGATGAAAGCTTAAGAAGAAAGGTTATAGACGGCATTTTCGAACGGAAGCTTAAACAGAAGTGCAGCTCTGTTGCTAGAATCCATCGCATTGGAAGGCCTGGTGCCACTAAAAGGCCAGTTATTGTTTACTTTCAAGATTTTCTTGAGAAAGAGACAATTTTGCGCCGTGCGAAGAACTTGAAAGGCACAGACATATTTGTGCAAAACGATTTTAGCAGAGCTACGCTGCGGAAGTGTAAGCTTTTGTGGAAAACAGTGAAGGATGATAAAGCTAACGGCAAGAAAGCGTATCTTATTCATGATAAGCTGAAACTTGATGGGACCCTTTATGCGTGGGATGATTCCAAGAACTGCCGTGTTATCATTAATGCTCCTAGGTCACGGAAAACCAATTGACAGATACATCAGCGTGACTTGAGGCAGCCGCGTGTCCTAAATGCAAATTTCCGCAGTGCTGTAAATAAAATTGATAAACTGGAAAATCTGCTTCTGAAATACGACCCGCATGTAGCAATCATAACAGAAACTTGGCTTCACGAGGGGATCACGGATGATATACTAATCGGTCCCTCGCACCAGATATTTCGCTGCGATTGCGTTTCCCGCGGTGGTGGGGTAGCGATAATATTGAAGAGCACGTTTTCTGCTACATTGTTGCCCCAAATTGATGAACATGAAAGTTTATTTCTAAAAGTCAACTGCTGGGGCCACATTCTTACAGTGTGCGCTGCGTATCGTTCGCCCTCATGGGCATCTCAGTACTTATCTTCTCTGTACAGATACATGTCTTCCCTGGTTCATAAAAAAATTATAATGGCAGGTGACTTTAATTTACCATTAATCGACTGGTCTCGGAAAAATGTTACTGATTTGCTCGATTGCCCATTGGTAGATATAATGCTAGCATGCGATTTACAACAAGTAGTACACACCATCACGCATGAACATGGTGACAGCGGCTCAATAATAGACCTTGTTTTTGTAAGCAACGCATTTACCGAGTATGAATTAAGTTTGGAGCCGGGAGTATCGGACCATAAAATAGTACTTCTTACATGCGATTTTGATAAGTGTGTACCTAATAGGCCTGTACTTAAAACAATCAAAGATTTTACACGTGCTGCTGATCAATCCGTACTTGACAGACTGTGGGAGCTTGTTGACAATATTTCTGATACTGATCCACGGACGCTTTGGGAAACATTCAAGAAAACTGTGAAGGACTGTATTGACAAGCACGTTCCCTTACGCCGCATCAAGTCACGGCGCAAAAGTCCCTGGATTGATCGAAACGTAATACACTTAAAAAGAAGACTAAAACGCGCAAGAAAAAAAAAAACAGGTCGTAAGTGTTCAGCAGATACAGACGCTGCAGACTGAGCTCTCCTCAGCTCTGGCGACTTCTAGAGACAAATATTTTGGAATAACGCTGCCAAACTTCATCAAAGAAAGCCCGGAAAAATTTTGGCGTTATCTAGCCTCCAAAAGTGGGAAACTAGAACAAATCCAACATAATGACTCTCTTATTACCGATGCCCGTTTAGTGGCCGACAAGGCAAACGACTACTTCCATTCAGTATTTTCCGTACCGCACGATGACAGTTATCCCTTGGTTCCTACAGCCTCCCCTCCTGAAGATTTTATATGCCAAAACGGCGTGTTATCACTGTTGATCAGTGTGCGAGACAAGTCATCTAGTGGACCAGATGGCATACCCAACGCATTCTTGCGCAGATACGCCGAACCAATATCTCACATTTTAACTGAAATTTTTCGTTTGTCTTTAGCGTCTGCCATTTTGCCTTATGGCTGGCTAGTTGCTCGCATATTGGCCACACACAAGAAGGGCGATCGATTACGGATAGAAAACTACCGCCCGATCTCTTTAATGCCTACATGCTGTAAATTGATGGAGCACATTGTTGCTCACTACATAACAGACTTTCTTCAACGTAACGGCTTACTTTCCGAATTTTAGCACGGTTTCCGTAAAGGGCTATCGACACACACACAGCTGATAGCTACGGTGCATGAAATTGCCTCTGCCCTTGATTCGGCCAGCCAGATTGACTTAGTATTCCTTGACTTCAGCAAAGCATTCGATCGTGTTCCTCATGGTAAGCTTATAGGCAAACTGCTAAACATTGGTATACCCGATTTTCTTGTTAACTGAATTAAATCTTACCTTTCCAACAGGACTCAATATGTGGAGATCTCAGGGTGCTCGTCAGGCGCATTACCTGTCTTATCGTGTGTTCCACAGGGAAGCGTCTTGGGCCCAATTCTCTTTTTAATTTATGTAAATGATATAACTTCAATTGTCTCGTCTGATGTTCAAATACGATTATTTGCAGATGATTGCATAATTTTTAGAAAAATTACATGTACTGAGGATCAAATATTCTTAAATGACAGCTTGACACGTGTTGGCCAATGGTGCACGTCGAAGTTAAACTCGGACAAGACTGTTCTACTGCGAATCACAAATAAAAGAGAGCCGCTTAAGTTTTCTTACTGTATCGATGGAGTGACTGTTAAAGAAAACTCAGAATACAAATATCTAGGGGTGACAATTACCAATACGTTATCGTGGTCTAAGCACATTGAAAATACCTGCGCAGCTGCCATGCGCAGGCTTGGGTTCATAAGGGACAAACTTAAAGCTGCCCCTACAGAAGCAAAATTGTTGGCTTATAAGACCTTAGTGTTACCTAAGTTTGAATACGCCAACAATGTTTGGGACCCCTTTTCTAAGAAAGACAAGCAAAAGCTAGAAATGGTGCAGCTCCAGGCAGTGCGTTTTATTTTCAACAAGTACAGATCCACTGATTCCCCATCTTCATTGATGGTGCAAAATGGAATTTCAACCTTAGAGCAGCGACGTAAACTAGCCCGCCTAAAATTTTTGTTTTCGCTTTTTCATGGCCACCTGAAGCTTAACGCAAACCCTTATGTCAAGCTGTTCTTACCTCGAGCATCGAGACATCGCCACTCACACAATCTTCTTCCTTACAAGGCCCGCACAAATCTATTCAAATACTCTTTCTTCCCGCGGACAATTGCGGATTGGAATGCATTACCAAGTTCGGTTTTCTCTGCGCGAACTGCGGCCGCTTTTTCAGCGATGGTGCTTGCTGCCCTAGAATAATTATCACCTTTGTTTCAGAGGTTTGCTGACCGATTGCTGGTGCTTTTCTAGTTTTTGTGTAGCTCTCAAACGGTTGAAGATGTTTTAGTCGTGGGTTTTCATTGTTTGTTGGCAAAAGTGCGTATTTGTCTTTTACGAGCTCTACTGCATAATACGAGCTCTACTGTATAATGGTTTTGTTTTGCTTGACCTAGAGACAGTGTGATCGTTGCAACTTTCTAGTTTACAATGAGTTTTGCACTGTGCAACGTTCCTTCTTTACCTGAAAATGTGTGTATAAATGTCTGTATGGGTGTATTTGTTTATATATCTATACTGCACGTGTGTATGACCAAAGCTTGGTTATTGATATGTATTCACCGCTACCATGCGATACATGTAACTTTCCCATCTGCCCTCCTGCTTGGTCCTTATAGGACTGCAGTATGTAATAAATTAAAAAAAATAAAAAAATAAAAACAATCTGTTCGAGAGTTCAGGGTGTGAATCTGGGAGAAGGGCAAGTTCTAGGCAGAGAGTACCGGCGGCACAATCGATGAGGGCAGAATGCGTCGATAGGAAGTCCATGCCGAAGATTAGGTCGTGGGGGCAATTTTCAAGCACCGTAAATAAAACGGGAACATGGTGGCCAGCAATACTAACACGAGCGGTACACATTCCAGTGATGGCCACAGTTCCACCATCAGCGACACGGAGGGCTTTAGTTGCTGCAGGCCTGAGGACTTTTTAGAGCAGGCGACACAGATGAGCACTCATATGGACACTTTGGCTCCGGTATTCACTAACGCCGTCAAAGAAATACCGTCCACATACATCTCAATCAAGTTCGTATCAGTGGGGAGCGTCAATGGAGGATTTGGATCATTCGCAAGCGATGCAGCGCTACATCCCGGAGCCGCATGATCTAGTTTTCCATCCGAGAGGATCCACAGTTGACCGGCGACAAATAGCGGCGTGGTTGGGGCGATGGGGAACGACGGCGTTGAGGTAGCGGCGAACGAGCAGTGGAGCGGCTGTTGGGGATGTCGGAAGAAGGGTACACACGACTGGGTGAATACCGACGGGAGTCTTCGTATGGTTGATTAGAGGAAAATTGGCTCCAGTTTGAGGGCGTCCAAGTGCTGCAGATGTAGCGGGAGATATGGCCAACTATGCAGCGGAAGCAAATCGGCTTGTCGTCTGCAGTTCTCCATTCCGCCGGATTGCGGGATCGCGGAATAAAGTGTAAGTAATGGCGTGATGCATTTGTTGTCACTGGTCTGGAGACGGGTCGGGAGACAGAGCAGGCCACAGGAAAACCAAGCTTTGCGATTTCCTGCCTCACGACGGCTTGAGTAACGGAGACCGGCGGAGGCGTTTGTGCGGCACCATGATCGAGCGGATGTGGAGGAAATGGTGCCAGACTTGATGCCTCAAGCTCCCGTCGAACTATTCGTGTCACGCTGTCCTGCATGGGTGGTGCGGCACCGAGATCGGTGCAAGTGGATGTAACAGCCGTGTTTGGTAGCCGCGTAAATTGAGGCAGAACACGGCAGCTTTTGGCCATTTCGAAGCGACGGCATTTCTTCATAGTCATATTTACGGTTGTGACGTTATTGTAGACGAGCAAATTGAAGGCGTCGTCCGCAATGCCCTTAAGTATGTGGCCCACCTTGTCACTCTCTGTCATTTGCTCGTCGACTTTTCGGCACAACGCGACCACATCCTGTATGTACGAGACATATGACTCTGTTGACGACTGCACACGAGTGGCGAGTTCTTTTCCCGGTTCCATTTGGCGACCGGACGGGTCCCCAAAGATGTCGCGTAGTCGCTCCTTGAAGGTATCCCAGCTGGTGAGCTCGGTCTCACTGGCGTCGAACCAGACTCGTGGGGTGCCATCCAAGTAAAATATTACGTTGGCGAGCATCATGGTAGCGTCCCATCGGTGTGCGTGGCTAACACGCTCGTACATACGGAGCCAGTAGTCGACGTGAGCCCAGGTTGTGCGGAGAATGTACCTGGATCACGGGGGGTGGGCATCGTCAGGTATGTAGTGGCTGGAGCTACAGATGGAGACGCTGACAGGCTGTTGTCATTGGTAGCCATGGCCGGAGACTGAATGGTGCGGCCACTGCGAAGCTTCGTGATGAAGACGGGGAACGTTCCACCTCCACCAAATATGTTACGGAAAAGAAGAGACGCCGTAACGACGAGGCTGGGGATTAGATATATTCAAAACCAGCGGTAATGGCGTGCCCGGTTCACCAGCGATCGAGCGGAGACAACTCTTCGTCTTCCTCGTCAGGCACACACGCGCGTCGCCCCCTAGAATATCAATATACATGCATGTAGCAATATTTTCAGGCTCTTTGCAGTAATAGCACATAAAAAATGGCACCAGACTAAACCTGTATAAATAGGAACTTAGAGTGGGTAGCATCAAAATTTCGTAGTAGCCACTTGCAGTTTTTGAGTGGTATTCTAGACAAAAAAAAAGATGACCATATTCTGAGACAAATAGGTTCATATTTCTGGCATCTTGAAGTAAAGAAAACTTTTGGTATTTAGACTCCATAATAAAGGCTATGTCGGGCACAATGAACATTACTAGACCACCTAGAGACTACCATGTGAGTGTATCAACTATCTCGTTTAAATTTTTCCGCAAGGTCCTGGAGCCCATACTATTTTTTATTTATTTACGTATACTGTTGTCTCGGTTTCGAGACATAGCAGGAGTGGGTACATGTTTTAGTTAAACAAAAAAAAAGAATGCTAATAATATACAAACGAGATGAAGCAATGATATGCTAGTATAGCTTTAAAACAAAATCTCTCATCACCAGAGAATACAGATGTTGATAGAAAGACAGAAAATGAACAACCCTTAAGGCAATGCAAAAACAGCTTAAAACTAGCTGGAGTTATGTAGTTTCTCAACGAACTCTTCATGAATCAATGTGCAAAGCGAACCATCTAAATTATTCCAGATTTTTTTTATGTGGAGTTTAACGTTTCAAAACCACCATATAATTATGAGAGACCCCATAGTTGAGAGCTCTGGAAATTTCAACCACCTGGGATTCTTTAACGTGTACCCGAATCTGTTGTTCCAAGTTTCTCCAGTGAATGAAAAAAAATTAAAATTCAGAACAATCAATATGTGTCCTGAAAGGAAAAATGTTTAGTCTATGGGTTCCCCTAGTGATACACCTATTAGTGGGTACAAAAGCAAAGGGTGCGTGAATAACGGATGGCGTGTGGACGATCTTGTCAAGTAAAACCAAGCGTTCCTGTCTGCGCCTATGCTCCAAAAGCTGCAATGATAAGATGCGTGCATGTGATGAAGGTGAGAACCTGCAATCATAGCAACTGAAGATGAATCTAATACCTTTTTCCTGAATTGATTCTAGCTGCAATATGTCACACATGAGGTGAGGAAACCATGCAGTTAAAGCATAATCTAGTATCGGACGAACAAGTGATTTGTAGGCAGTCAACTTACATTCTAACATTGCATTTTTAAAGTTCATTTTATGTAACCGAATTTTCGAAACACTTTTGCAGATTGATTGATTGATATGTGGAGTTTAACGACCCGAAACCACCACATGATTATGAGAGACGCCGTAGTGGAAGGGTCCGGAAATTTGGACCACCTGGGGTTCTTTAACATGCACCCAAATCTGAGCACTTGGGCCTACAGCATTTCCGCCTCCATCAGAAATGCAGCCCCCGCAGGCGGGATTCGAACCCGCGACCTGCGGGTCAGCAGCCAAGTACCTTAGCCACTAGACAACGCTTTTGCAGAGACATGATTGATATGGGCATGCCATTTTAGGTTATGTGAAAAACTGACAACCAGTTATTTGAAGTCACTAACTTGGGACAAGTAACTACCATTAGTACTGTAAGAGTAGTTGAGTGGCTTTCTTTTGTTACTAAAAGCCATGGCGACTGTCTTAGTAAAATTGATTTTCATTTCCGACATATCGTAATTACTTGAATCTAACATGCACCTTTTTTTCGGTTAGGCGAGTTCATAAATCGCATGCGCGTTAAAATCGAGTGAGAAAAAAAAAATGAACACGGTCATTCTATTGCCATTGGGATTTCCAAAATCGCCGCCCCCTACGTGCGTCGGCATGGCGCGTCGGCCATTTCTGTCTATGTGTTTCTCATGTGCGGCACTTCGTACGTGTGCTGAGGAGTTCGTCATCTTGGTATGCATAAGCATCGAAGGCATGGAAGGGCCGACTCCAAAAACACGACGAGTGCACCGCGATGGCGCTTTTAAAAGAAAAGTCAATGCGTGTGCCGAAACGGACGTAAATCGGGCCGCATCGTGGTCGTTCGGAGTTTCCGAAACGTGCATACGGGACTGGCGGAAACAAAAGCAGAAAATTGTCGACAGCAAAGATTCACGCAAAGGCTTCAGTGGACCACAGCAGGGTTGGTTTCCGAAAATTGAAGAGCTGCTCACCGAGTATGTGCTTGAGCAGTGAGCAGCACAGAGGTCCGTGACGACAGAACTGCTCCAACTGCGGGCTATGCAGTTAGCTTTAGAAAAAGGGCTAACGCGGAGCCAGTTCAAAGCGAACAGGTGCTGGATAACTAACTTTAAGCTTTAGGCTAACTAACTTTAGGCTTTTCCCTCCGTAAGCGAACGGGCATGGGCCAAAACTTGCCGGAGGAGTACGAAGAAAAGCTTAACAGTTTTCAGAGGTTCGTCCTAAACTTGCGGCTCAACGACGGCTACCTGCTTGGGCAAATCGGGAATGCCGATCAGACGCCTCTTTACTTCGACATGCCTGGCACCACAACTGTCGAGAAGAAGGGGGCGAAGCAAGTTCACGTGCTGACATCGGGCCACGGTAAAACTAGAGTGACGGCAATGCTTCGTTGCACGTCAGATACGCACAAGCTTCCCCCGTACCTCATATTTAAACGGAAGACGCTCCCGAGAGGAGTCGTTTTCCTGAGTGGTGTGATCGTGCGGGCCAACGCGAAAAATGGGTGCACGTTACAATCGAGGGCGCGGTAGAATTGAGTAAATACGGTATTACTCTATATGCAGATCATTGAAATACCCTGTTTAATTCTTGCTCATCTAGAGCGTCAGAAACAGTGCAGCAATAGACAAAGTCATCTGCATTTAGGTGCAATCAAACATTGGTGTTAATAATAACACTTACTATATCATTAATGAAAATGACAAATAACAGAGGTCGCAGCACTAGCTGTTTCCTGTCTCTTTCTTTGTTTCCTGAGTTCGTTATTTTATTGGCTAGAATTTTTCATCTAAAGAAACTGAACCCTGAGGCACTCCAGATGTGACTGTTACCAATGAGGAATGCATGCGATCAAAAGTAACAAATTGAGATCTTAAGGGTAGGGGTGTACAAATATTTGAAACATTCAAATATCCATCAAGTATTGCATTTGTAATATTCGTATTGAATTCGATAACCATATATTCTAATATATTGCATATTGAGACTAACTCAAATATTCCTTCAATATTCCATGTTCCTGAATATTCATTCGCATATGTCACTGTGAAAAACTTGCAATTTTGCGCATTTGCCATAAGTGCCTCAGTAGATCATGCAGTGATTACTACCCCTTTGGCGTGAGTGCGGTGATGCCTCCATACAAATTCACGGGAGCATGATGACTGCTATGAACGAATGCAGTGTCACGTCATCGCGACAAACCTACCAATGATAAACATCTCAATCAATCTAACTCTTGCACTGCTTGCACAAAAGTACGTGTGGCTTAGTGGTTTAGTGCTGTTACGGTTCATGTAAGCGTACCGACCGCGCTGTCTGCTGCAACGCCGTAATCATGCTGCAACGCCGTAATCATGCTGCAACGCCGTAATCATGCCGTAATCATGTGAGTTTTTTTTTATTTGAACCTATGACACCAAAACCTCAGAAGAAAACAACCCTGCACCTAATTTCATAAGCACTAGCATGTATAGGCGAGCAAAAAGTTCTTCCTGTCGCTTCATGTTTACGTTATTCCGACACTTAGACAGTATAAAGTGGCAAACGATGTGTTTCTGGTGCATGGATTAAACTGACTGGCACCTGAATTAAAGCTGTTGGCAACTGGATTAAACATGGTGACACTTGGATTAAACTCACTGGCACGCAGCCTAACTGAGTTGGTGCTTGGCTTAAATGTGTGGCACATGAATAAATAGCTTGGTGCTCAATTATTTGAATGACATGTGGATTATTTAAGCTGGTACTTGGATTAAAGTGAGCGGGAAAACCTGTAGTAAAGCAGGAGGAGGGGGGGGGGTTGTTATGAACTTTGATTTTAAAGGGCCCATAAACCACCCCGAGGTCGAAATTCAGTTGTGGCGGGGAAATTGTGCACGAGTTTACGACGAGCACAGAGCCATGAAAATGTTTCAAAATGGTGCAGTAATAGCCGAGTAAGACGCGTTTGATTATCGAAACAGCGACGATCACTTATTTCACTCTCTCCTGCGCTTCCCTCCACTAGTATCCCCTGCCAAGTCGCTTTGCTTTCTCGCCGAGCGCCTCTCCCGATTCGAGTGACATACATCATCCCTGACGTGCTGTTTGAAAACACCATTTTCTTCCAGTTTCCGTGACTCCAGTTGTCGACTCCGTCAGTTGCGTTGCAGCTGTGTGCGTTTTGGCGAACTGTACCTGCTATAATCTTGCCGGTATGGAGCCTGCGATGCGCGCACGTCTTCAAAGGATCGCCAACGCGATAGACCCGTACGGGGACACGCCGGCCGCAGTAAGTGACTCGTGAGCGGGCGCATGCAGGCAGGCAACACGGCAAACAACAACAAGCAGCTGCTTGCAAACTGACCGGAAGTTGTGGGCTCTTGCTCGACCAATCAGCATATTTGGCTCGGCGGAATCCCGGAAGGCCTAGATAGGAGGAGGAATTCTTTCTCGAAATTTGTGGCGCCCCGGTGGCTCAACGCGTGCCACGTGTAGAATCGTTGATCGCGACGACATTCTGCACACGATGCATGTGTTTACTTGAAATGTATAAAAAAATATCGGAGGAGGTTTATGGGCCTTTTAAGGGTGTGATCGCTGGCGCGCATGCTATATCGGCAGGCTGTAAAAATGGCTGGTACAGTAAAAGCTCGTTAATTTGACACCCGTTAATTCGGATGATTCCGACGGCTCTATTGGTCCCGGCCAAAGTGCATGTTAATTTATGGGACCAAACTTTCGTTATTTCGTCGGAATTCGGCTCCGCACCGCTTAGTTCGGACAAATGCTGACGGCTGCTGCTACACAAAAGTGTGATAAAGCAGCGCTGGCACCACTGGAGTGAAACCGAAACCTGAGTGGCATCGCCATCATCATCGACTAGTGGGGGCGATCGCAGCGTCACCGAACGTCGGCGTCTTCTTTCTTCTCCACTCAGCTATGGTGGCTAAAAGGGGAGGTGGCGTCAGCGCCCATGCACCGCCGCAGGAAAAGCGATTCGTCGTTTCATGACACGGCCGTGGTAGCCGGGGTGGCGCTCCGGCCAGCTCTTCGATGCCTGTCGAAAGCGAAGCGAGGGGGTTGGCGCTGTTTCTTCCGTCGTTTGTTTACCGTTTCGCGCAAGTGTTTCTTTGTGCCTTACAGGCTGAGTTCGTCGCTTTTTGTGTGACAAGTATGTCGCACAAACTTATTTCCAGTCAGTACTGAGTGCGGTGATCTAAAGCGCAATGAGCTCTGGCGTGAAACGGAAAGCGTCGCAGACGCACTGCTTCGCGCCCGGCTGTTCTTCGGGCTACGTCTCTGCGAGGAAGTCCGGTCGGCAAGTGTCGTTTTCTGTGCCCAAAGACCCTGAACGCTTCAAAGCCTGGCAGCGAGCAGTGCCACGTGCGGACAAACCACTGGAAGCAACCTCAGTTCTTTGTGAGCTGCATTTCGATGAACAGTACCTCGTGCGGTTTTTCACCCACACTATCAACAGTGAGACAGTGCGAATTCCTCGTGACCGACCTAAGCTTACGGATAATGCAATCCCCACCGTTTACCCGAACGTCCCTGCGTATTTATCAAAGAAACTGCCCCAGAAAAGAACGTCGAGGACGTCTACGTGGGGCCTACCTGCAAAGATTCCGCGGTGTGAAGGAAGCGCCTCTGTGCACGACAACGCTGCCGACTCCCATGAAGACGAAAGCTTTTCCAACTCTCCAACCGCGCTTGATATCGCGAGTTGTAAACCACCAAGTGCCTATTGGGCGAAGCACAGGATTGCTGGGGCGGACAGTGCTACAGCATTCACAGTTTGTGCCATGAATAACGGTAACCTCGCCTTAGAAAAAGTCGTTCTCTTCACTGCAAACGAGTGCAGCGTTCAAGCGATAGTTTCCGTTCAAGCCACGGTAGTGAAGAACGTACAGGTCAGTAGCACTGCAATGGCGCAAGAGCTGCTTGCGGAAGCGGATTCTCTGATACCGTGCAAAGTATTCGGCGAAAAGGGCGAGTTCGCTGCTAATCCCAAACGCCAAGAAAAGACCTGTGGTGGGAAGACTTTCAGCATGTCTTGCCCCGGAGTGGCACAAGAACTAGGCAAAGCCTGCCCACAGTGTAGATACCTAAGGAAGCTACTGCTCAACCAGGCCTCCTACAAACAAAGGAAGGCACATGCTTGCACCCGGCCCCTTTCATACAAGCTGAAGATTCGGAGCATGCAACTGAAGAGGACGAAATCGAAAATTCTGAGAGTGAAGTTGAACATCAAGAAACTAAAAAGGAAAAATGCAAGCGAAGATTCCTAGGTGTTTGTGGATGCCATCAAATCCCTGCCCTCAAAACAGCAGCAGCAGGTAAGAGCATGCCTAGCAGCGGCGAAGTGCAAAAGCACCAATAAAATATGACTCTGAATGGGTGCTTGAGTGTGCAGTCATGTGCATGAAGAGTCCACGGCTCTATGAGCACATAAGAAAGCATAAGATCATGGTTCTTCCATCACGTACGTGTCTTCGGCGCTACTTGAAGAAGTTCAGAAGTGGCTTTGGCCTCAGCAGCAAAGTTTTTGCTGCTGTAAAAGAAAAAACAATGTCGGTGGACCCGTTTCAGTGCCACGGCGGCCTACTCATCGATGAAATGAAGCTATCGGAAAACTTGAGTCTTGCTTCGGATGGCAGCATTGAAGGCTTCGTTGACCTCGGGAAATTCACACCTGAAGCCGAGCGCTCACTTACATGTGATCATGGACTGGTGGTGATGTTCCAGCCCTTCAGTGGGAAGTGGCATCAGATTATTGGAGTATTTGCCTCGCATAGCAATGTTAAAGCAGAAACTCTAGCCAAAATAATCCTTGAGTGTGTCATACTGTGCGAGAATGCTGGGCTCCACGTGGATTTCGTAACGTGTGACGGAGCTTCATGAAATCGGGCCATGTGGCATTCATTTGGTGTGGTTGGAACGAAGGAAAAAACTGTGTGCAGAAGAAAGCACCCCAGTGACCCCGAGCGTTTCCTTTACTTTGTATCAGACTTCCCGCATCTCGTCAAATGCGTGAGGAACAGCTTTGTTCGCACAGGCTTTGAGCTTCGAGAAGGGCACGCTGATGTTGACGGTATAGACTGTGCCCGAAACTTTGATGAAAGTCGTAGCACCACGCTCAAGGCAATGCCACACATCAGTAAGTCCGTGGTTCGGCCTACTGGTTTTGAGGCTATGAGGGTCAACTACGCATTTTTGCTGTTCAGTGATGAAGTCCTCCGTGGCCTTTTTCTCTACAGAGAAGACATTGAAGAGAAACATGGAGACCAATCTCCCACTGTCAACTTTGTAGAAAGGATGCGAAATCTTATTGAGGCCATGACTTCTAGGTGTAGTTCAGGTGCACTCAGGCCCGGTAATGCCCACAAAGCCTGCATTGAAAGCGTCTTGGCTTACTTGGACCAGTGGGAAAAAAAGTGTGAAAAAAAGTCTGAAAAAAAAAGGGTCAGCTGGCTTCCTTAGCCAAACCACCGCAGAAGGACTTCGCGTCACGCTCTCAAGCACCCTACTCCTTCTGGAGTACGTGACAACGAAATTGAATTACAAGTACCTCATGACAAGCCGTTTGTGCCAAGATCCGATGGAAAGGGTCTTTCCATTGTTAGGCAAATGTCTGGGTCTAATGATCACCCGTCGCCCAGCCAGTTCCTCATTTCCATTAATACTCTGACCTTCCAAAATCTTGCCAAGTCACCGTCACATGCCAATGTGTCTTCAGGAGTGCTAAGGAACCTGAGAGACACCGAGGGTGCAATGGGCACCACGTCTCATAGGAGGATCGATGAACTGCTAGACATAGGCAACCTCTGTGAAGCACGTGAAGTTCTCAGCGGGTGTGGGCTTGACCACACTGACATGGTAGTGGAAGCTAGTGACTCAAGGCTCATCTGTTACATTGGCGGCTATGTGGCAAGGAAAAGCATCGCAACCACAAAGTGCACCGACTGCTGTGCACAGCTCCTGTGACAGAACGATAGGTCACTGCCAGCCGCAGCATGCCTCACCTATGCAGTGAACAGGGGTGGCCTGCTGCATCCATCAGCCAAGCTGAATGACCTGGTGACTTCGCTTGAGAACGCATTCACACGTTGTTTCAACATCAAGGAGATCAAAAGTGACAGTATCCTGGACTTGATCTCATTTTTGCAGTTGGCTAAGTTGACCATCGTGGGCTGCCCCGACCACAACACGGAACTCACAAACAAGGTCATCAAATTCTACGTTCTCACCAGGCTGCATTTTCTTGTGAAAACTCAGAATGCCAGCCAAGGTGACAAGCGTAAGAAGATGAAGATGCTAAAATTAAGAAGAGCGCTGTGAATTGAGTGGATTAGTTGCTTTTCCTCACTCTACTTTCAATGCAGCCTTTGTATGAGTTGTGTAAATATGTTCAAAAGTGATCACCATAGTTGAAAATGTATGAACATGACTGACTTTTTTTTCGTTCTTTTATTAGTTAAAGTGATGTGCTGCAGTCGCAGATACAGGCGCTTTCTGTTTACGTGCAGTTATTGATTTCTTGTCAGTTGTTCGGATTGGAAAAAATAAATCGTTTTTTATGCTTTGTGTACTCATGCAAACAGCGGGTATGGTCTCTTCCTTGTATTTTATCGAAACTAATGCCGAGTGCAAAATGGGAAGTGTGGAGTAGAGCATGGAAGTCGGAAGCGAGGGATCAGTGCCGTTCGGGATTGCATCGGTCATGCGTATCGGAATAGAACACTTCGACGTGCTCAGTACGAGTTCCGAAGTATATGCCACTTAAGGCCACTTGCGTGCTTAGTAAAATTAGACTTGCGCGTGCGGCGAACTTCTAATTTGCGCTTCCGCCGCGCGCCCGGCCGTAGAGCGAGCGGCCGAGCGGGCATCGAACTACGACAAGCAGCGCCACCGTGCGCCAGGCATGAAACGGCGCATCACTTTTGACCGGCCCTTGGCGTCACCTCCCCCTTCTAGCCACCATACTCAGCGCCTCCGACGCCATTTTCCCTTGTGTTGTCGTGTCGGAACGATCTCTTCTTGCGGAGTTCTCTTTTTCTTCCATTGTGACCGTATTTGCATGCCACCACCATGGTGCGCTACAGTGATGGCAACGCCGAAAAAGCGGCAGAACTACGACGCGAAGAACTTGGCGACTAAAGTGGAAGTTTTGGAAGCACTGAAGAACGGCGAATCGCGACAGCAGGTTATAACCAAGTACAACGTGAAGCGGAGCACGTTGGGAACGTACGTGAAAAATGAACAACAGATTCGACAAGCCTTCGAAAGCGAGAAGTTTCATGCCTCTAGAAAGCGGTTGCGAACCGCAGCTCATCCCCAGCTCGAAGAAGCTTTGCTCCGGTGGATTACTGACTGTCGCAACGCGCATCTGCCTTCGAGCGGACCTCTCATCATGGCGCAAGGTGAGAAGTACGCTGAAATGATGAACATTGAATCGTTCGAAACGTCAGAAGGGTGGTTTGCGAGGTTTCGAGAGAGACACGAACTTGTCTTCGGGAGTGTGTGCGGCGAAAAGGCCACTGTTGATGAAAGCGTGACCACCGAGTGGAGAAATGTGAAGCTGCTGGAGCACATCGCCGCATATGAACCACGTGACGTGTTCAATGCAGATGAAACTGCTCTATTTTTCAGAGCTCTGCCAGAGAAGACGGTGACTTTCAAAGGGGACGCGTGCATTGGTGGCAAGTGCAAGCAAAGGATAACTGTGCTTCTTGCCGCCAATATGACTGGCACGGAGCGCTTGCCACTACTTGTCGTCGGGAAGGCGCTTAAGCCACATTGTTTTAAAAACGTCAAAAGCCTTTCTGTCGAGTACACAGCGAACAGGAAGGCATGGATGACATCGGGCATTTTTCGCGGCTGGCTGCAGCAGTGTGACCGGCACTTCACGTCGAAGGACCGCAAGATAATTATGGTTGTTAACAACTGCAGTGCCCATAACTGTACAGTCGAACTGAAGAGCATCAAAGTAGTTTTTTTGTCGCCCAACACTACGTCTGCTCTTCAGCCGATGGACCAGGGTATCATTCACTACGTGAAGTCGAAGTACCGCAAGCACCTGCTAGAGCGAATGATCCTATGCTCAGAAGCTGGAAAGTTGTATCAAGTGGACTTACTCGGCGCAGTGCACATAATCGCCCACGTGTGGAAAAACACTCCGCCGCAAGTCATCGCCAACTGTTTTCGGCACGACCGACTCTATACGCACGACGTCGTGGGTCTTGGCGGAAGCGTGTATACGCACGACGCGACTGAGGCGCCACGCCACGCCACGCGGCAACTTCAGAAAACGGAAAGCGCCCTCGCTACTCTCGCTGCTCAGTGCACGTCCACGTGCGTATTCATGCTTTCATCGAGCGGCCGTGCACAGGCGCCTCGCTTTGTTGTTCTAGTGGCCGCAGTGTGGTGAACGGCATGGGATTCGAAGTTGGGGCACGGTTTAGTTGTTTTAGCGATTTTGATCGCGCCTTTAGGGAATACCAGCTCCAAAACAATACCCTTTTCGTAGCAAAAGCAACAAAGACAGTGGACGTCGTCAATTCGCGGCTAAGTGTCGGACTTGAACGTCTGCAAAAGAAGCTCAAGTACGCACACGCGACGTATGTGTGTAAACACGCCGGGGAAAGGAGGTGCACTGCTACTGGTGTACGACCTCAGCAAAGGTGAGCTGCAATCCATCTATCCTTTCTTAACTTGTACACTTTAACAATGAGCTAACCTCTTGGGTTACGTTTCCAGTAGTTACGAATAGAAAAAAAAAATGTGCGCAGGACCATGAAGCAAGGGTGTCCCGCGACCGTTGTCATCGCAGCACGTCGGACCAGCCAGCAGTTAGAGATAACAAAGATTGACTGCAACCACAACCACGAAGTGAACAAGGAAATTTTCCAGCTGTATCCGGAAAACCGCCGGCTTACGCACGATGAAAAGGAATATGTCCTTCCTTTGCTTGACCTCAATGTGTTGCCCAATGTCATAGCTAGGAAGCTAGCAGAAAAGACGGGTAAGGACATGTGTTTTTTCCCTCTTTTTGCGACGCATTGATTGCCTTAATTTTCGCACTTCCCGTCTTATTTTTCTCAGAGTGCTCAATTATGACTTCCGAATATTTTTTCCTGTTTTGTCAGTGCATGCTATTCATGCATGTCTTTCTTTCCTGGCTTTTACCAACAGGAAAGGTGGTAACAACGCAGGATCTGCACAATGTCAAGCGAAATTGTCACGGCCGAGACGAAGCTGAACAACTTCTTCAGGAGATAGAGAAGTGTCGTCAGCAGCATCGGGCAAAGATAATTCCTATCACAGATGAAAATGAGGAGCTGCAAATTTTGTTTATTCAAACGCCACACATGCAGCAAGCATATAAGTCCTTCCCAGAGGTGGTGTTGCTTGATGCAACATATAGGACAAACAAGTTAAAGATGCCACTTTTTGTATTTGTCGTGCAAGATGGGTGTGGAGAAAGCCAAGTAATTGCTTATGCTTTTGTTGCTTCTGAGCAGTGTCACCACGTCACTGAAATGCTCAACCTCTTCGTGAAGGAAAACCCTTGTTCTGAAAATACTGGCGTCATAGTCGTGGACAAGGACTTCACCGAAATTAGTGCAATTCGTAGCGCTTTCCCATCTGCTCCATCAATACAGTTGTGCCAGTTTCATGCGATGAAAGCGTTCAGAACAGCAGCTAGCCACTTAGCACGTTCCGCTGAAGAACGTGACAAAATGGTGACCACATTCAATGAAATGCTGCACGCCCCTAATTCAAGCAAATTTGAAGATGCGCAGTCTGACTTCACAAGGTTTGCAAGCAAAGACTCAATAGAGTACCTCGAGAAGAATTGGCTCTCAATTAAGAACATGTGCGTTCGCCACATCTGCGACCAAGAGTTCACTTGTGGAGCCAACACAACTAACAGAGTTGAAGCGCACAATGGTTTCATAAAAACGGCATTGTCATCATCAACAAAGCTTCATGATGCTGTAAGGAAACTGCTAGATTTATCAAGCAGTATTGAAAGAAAGTCGGCCCACTCAGCAACATTGCTGAAGACATGCATCTTCTACAACCATTCTAGCAATAATAAAATTGAAGAGGCATGTGCTAAAGTGCTGACCCCGTTTGCTTGTGGAGTAATTAGAAAGCAGTTCAGCAAACTTGCAGAAAATGATATTGAAGTGAAGAAAACAAAAGAAAAATTGTACCATGTTACATTTTCAAATGGAGAAAGGTGGCATGATATTTCCATTGAAAGTCACTCGTGCAGCTGCACCTTCTCTTCCAAAATGGGGTTGCCTTGCCGGCACTTGTTGGCCGTGTACGTCAAATACGACATTGAGCCTGACTTGGACAAAGCAGTACGAAGCCGCTGGTTCAAACGGTACCAGGCCGCATTCTTGCCAAATCAGCAAGCCGCTGCTGAGAACAGCACCCCCATAGACCAACTCCGAATACTTTCGATGCCTGGCCCAAATTTTGAAAAAATGAACCGTAATCAGCGATACAATTTTGCTATGCGGACACTCAAGTCACTTGCTGACACGTTGGCCGATTGTCAACCTGGTATCTTTGCACAACGACTCGGGTTCTTGGAGGATTTGAATAGCACTTGGCTCAAAGGAGGTGAAGAGAACAAAAGGGACTGCTCTATAAATTTAGCCACCAGCAGTAACAGTGAGTGTGACACACAAGCAGCTGAAAATCCTCATAGTCAAGCCGTTGAAGTGGAAAACATGCAGAAGAAACCTGAGGAAGCTGAAAATTCGGGTCAAGCCATTGAGCTGGAAAACATGCAGGAGAAAGCTGAAGAACCCGACAATCCTGGTCAACCCGTTGTAGTAAAAAACGTGCAGGAGAAAGCTGAGGAAACAGGGAAAAGCTGTCCAATAAAGCTTCCAGTGGTGAAAAGCAGAGGACGTCCTGCCAAGCGCATTCGCCAAAGAACAATGAAGAGGAAGAGACAAGGAGAAGGTCCTGTGCCTTTCAAGGATTTATCTCCGAGGTCTCAAGAAAAGTGTAAGAAAATATGCCTTTTGCAAGCGTTCTGGAAGTGTGCAATCATTACTTGCTTGGAATGAAACAGAAAACGTTTCTAGTGATGATTTTTTGTCAGATGCATAATTTTTAAGAACTTTTAAACATGCACTAGCTACGTCCCTCAAGAAAGGTTAATCTGAGGAAATGTTCTTTATTGGCATTGCTTGTCATGCTTGTGCATTATGTGCTGGATATTTTTTTCAGTGATCCTAACTGGCATTGCTGGCCAGGAGGCTGCAGCACGTGTTTTGAATGAAGGGGGAATTCTCGATGAGAGTGATATTGAAGTGCGCCCCGAGGAGTTGGCGAGCGCCCTCCTAGACCACCGGGTATCATTGCCAAAGCTGAAGAAATACTTCACCGCAGAGGCATGGCTGTTGCTCTCATCATCCCGTAAGAACCTATCTCTTTCTGGTCGTTTATCATTGTTTTGTGACTGCCATGCATGAGCAACTGTTCCTTGTCTGCAGTTGCTGTGAAAAAAAAAGGAGACATATGGAGCTGTGCACAATGCAAGAAAAAGGATGATGGCGAAATAAAAATGGTTTTGTGTGATCAGTGCTTGGAATGGTTTCACTGGTAAGTATAAGATGGCATAAGGTCATAATTTATGTTCTTACATGCTTTTCTCTATTATATTACAGGCCGTGTGCTTCAGTGAAGAAGGAGGACCTAAAGCGTCACTGGTTCTGTATGAAGTGTTGCAGTCACACATAGATACTTCCTGGAGCAATAAACGCATGCTTTTTTTTCTTTTTGCACTTATGCTGTTTTGTTTTGCTGCTGAATAGACGGTAGGCAGTCTTCGGTAGTGCAGTGCCTTGTCAGCTCGAAACTGCAGTACTGCTACGGGTCCGTCCGCTCTGTTGCAAAAGTTCAGGAGAGCTTAGTATATCTCATACGCCCCCGCGCATGAGATGAGGGAATCGCGAGAGACCAAGGTGACTGAAGTGTTTGACGCATGTTGCGTCCTGTCTATTTCAGTTCTCACCCAGGAAGCACATCAGCGTTAGGTTACTTTTTTGTGTAGCGTGAAAGTTTAAATAGGGAGACCCTGAGAAAAAGGGAAGGGGGGGGGGTAATTTGACACAGCAGGATGAGAAATTTACTACAGTAAATTATTTCTAAACTTTTATATCTTGTCATCTATGAAACAGGAAAATAGAGTAACTGATACAAGTGTAAGTTGAAATACATGTAACTGTAATATGCTCCAACATGAAACTGTTTCGACGGTGAGGACAGCCAGCGTGTGAACAGCGCGGCTAGCTGACTTTTTCTGAAGCTCGGAGTGCTTGCTGCCAACACATGCTCAAACAGGATGGCCAGATGTATATGAACTGAAGGCACTGCTGAACAATAATAGGGTGTTCACCCTATTAGCGTTGTCAAAGACCTCCATTTCCACTGCAAGCTGGTTTCTTCCAACGAGGACAACTTTTCATGGCAATGAAGGGAAAGCTACGGGGGCGGAGCTTCTGCACATGTACAGCCGCCCAAATCTTTTTAACTATCGTGCGCGAACGCCGACTTTGTGCGTTAGCGCCGTACGACGGAGCCAAGTTGCAAACGGCGAGAGTAAGCGCAGTCCCATGACGCGCGCACATGGGCCTATCGTCTGCTCGGCTGTTCCTTCGTGAGAACGTCACCCTGCATTAACTTAGTTCAGAAGAACAGGCAGCGCGTCTGGCTCGTATCTTAATATTCCGAAGATTAGCAAGCAACCGAGAAAATGAAATCCGCAGATACGTCACACGCCCCCGCGCATGAGATAAGCTGACAAATGTGGATCGTTCATTTGTTATCTGGCGACGCAAACGCTTTTTTTTTTTAAGTTTTCTCTCGCCCTATTTGGAACATGGCTCCGTCGTATGGCGTTGACGCACAAAAAGGTCGGTGCTCGCGCACGAGATTTGGATAGTTATAGATTTGGGAGTCTGTACATCTCACTAGTGTGTGCTGCGTCCTGTCTCAAAGAGGGCTACATGTATAAAATAAAAGAGTTGTTCTGATAACTTACCTAGAAATACGGTGGCATTTGCGGGACTACATTATTTACGATAGGATACGCGCGATTTGACTCTGCAGCCTTCGCTTCAATGCCAAGAAAAAGTTGTCCGCGAGTATAGTGGTCTACCCCATTGAAAACTGCTGCTCTTTGCATGCGCAATTACGTGCAGAGCGATAAGGTGAGCAAGGTGCAGCACACGCTCTCGTTTGCATTAAAACATCGTACTGTTCACAGCTGTAGGGCCCGTTACTTTGGCAACATCCACTAAACAGTTGTCACACGCGCGGCGACCGAACAGACACGCGCAGACTACTCGGAAGCATGCATCGGTAGTCCGATCCGGAAGGTTTCAGCAACTGCCGCGTGGCGCGTCAGTCGCGTCGTGCGTATACACGCTTCCGCCAAGACCCACGACGTCGTGCGTATAGAGTCGGTCTTTCGGCACAGCGGTTTTGTGAGGCCCGAGCATGCAGCAGTAGCCGACGATGGCATCAAGGAGGTGTCAGCCGAGTCCACCGACGATGACTGCCAGACTTTCGATGCTGTCCTTCCCACAGATGTGACCTTTCAGGACTACATCGCGATTGATCATGGTGTCGCCACGAGTGGTCTCGTGACCGATCAAGAGATTATTAATGATGTCACGGGCGCCCATGAAGACCACGATTCCGACGAAGAATCATGCGAGGAGATACAGCCGCGACCTCATCGCACCTCACGGGAAGTCTCGGAGGCGCTGTTAATATTAGGGGACGCTTGCCTGAACACTCCCAACAGCTTGCGTGCTGTTGGCCATTTGGAACAGTTAAGGAAAATTGTGATGTCAGCCGGAATTTGCACGAAAACGCAGGCGACAATTACAAAATACTTCAACAAATAAAGGTATGCTTCTGCAGCTTGATTTTAAATGTTGTTTTCCCTGTTCATTCGTTAATTCGGTTAATTCGGACAGTTTTTCTGGTCCCGTGAAATCCGAATTAACGAGCTTTTACTGTATACCCTTCTATATTGTACTCTCAGCATGAACAAACTGCGTGAAAAGTGCTTTGCTTTCTAGAGTGGCCGTATAAGGGCAGGCACTGAGCCTTGACATGTCCATTCGTATGCACTTACATGCTGTGCAGAAGAAATCATACTCATCTAGAGCAGCAGAGCACGTGCCTGTCAACACTGTAGTTGGCAGCGGCTGCTATCTAACGTTAGCAACAAGCATCCATTGATGCTTACATTAGAGCACAAGAGCTTAACACGCACTATGACCATGTTTGGTATCGTTTGGGCATCCTTCTTTACATATTTATGAAGAAAACAGCAGCTGGAGCAGCCGGCTGGGCGCTCTAGACAAGTATGATTCCATCTGTACGTGCAACGGCGTGCAGGTGGTGTTCCAGGGGTCTCTAGTCATCTAAGTTGCTGAACAGATATCAAATACCGCACCTGCGGCTAGTTTTTCCGAGTGCGCAGAAATCAGAAATGGCAACCTCGAGCAGGCTGGCGCTTTTCACAGATGACGTCAAGCCTTAGTATCTGTTACAACAATACAATTTATTAATATATTGCAATCATCGCTAAGAGCTGAAGTGAAAATGACAAATTGTCGACCCTATATCGCGTAACTCAGAAGAACGCTGGCTGAAGGGACAATCATCACTCCAGTTGCCGAAGCGGTTTTCGTGTTATCAGATATCTAAACGCGAAGCTGAGGTGAGTAGCACAGAAAGTTAACGAGCAGTCTCATTATTCCTCAAAATAGCGCACGCTAGCGACTGCGCCCTTCAAGCGATGCAGCCTCCTCTCCTCTTTCAAAACAAAGCAATGAATACGATGCTGTGATTTTCCATTTGTTTTAACCGTAAGCAACTGACCCTGGAGGGCGAGAGACGGGTGTGAAACAAGGCGTAGCCACTACAGTGGGCTTTCCGACACCAGAGCTATACAGACGAGCCCACATATAAGTAGAGTTCTCGTATAACGGCCCCACTTAAAACAAACTTTCGCTTAAAACGAACAATACCCGCGTAACCGTGAAAATATACATTGGTTCAATGGCACAAAATCGCACTTACAACGAACGTCTCCGAGCGCCGCTGATCGGTTACAGCGAACAGAGTCAGCGGTCTGCCGACTTCCCGGGAAAATAATTTTGACCACTGATGAGGTATCGACGAGGTGCCCATACATTCTTATTGTTAAACGCCGACCCTGCCTCCGAGACCCTTTAGTTGCCGCTCTCCCCAACCCATGGAGGGAAAAAAATTGTTTTCTTCCTCCATGCCCCGATCGCTTTTTCTTATGCACCCCTTCGTCATTTGTCCCCCTTTGTCCCCCCCGCTACTCTGAGCACCCCGTATCACCAGACGAGGCCCCTGTTTTCACACTGCCACCGATCTTTTGAAGACCGGTCGGCCCTTTACCCTATTTTCGATCGCTGGTACTGTCGTTGGCGTCGCCGTCTGGAGTGACCAGACCATTTGCCAAAATCGTCAGCCACCGACTGTATCCGATAGTCTGAGTCTAGTGCACGTGTGTGCGCCACCCCACTAACTCTGATAATTTTCGATTCATTTCGTGTTTAGGACTTGTTCTCGCTCACTTCGCACTCGGCTCGGCATGTCTTCCGCACGCGTGCTGAAGCGCGAACACGGCTGTTAATTTGCGCGGAATGAATCGCGAAATTTTGAAGTTCATGAGGCCACGCAAACCCGCCGGCACAACAAAACAATTTTTTCACCCTGGACGCCGGTTCTTCGAACACCGCCGTGCTCGCCAATCCAGGCAGCCAGGTTTTGACCTTTCAAGCAAGCTACCCAACTTGCCTCTTTCTCGTGTGTTTTGGTTTTCAAGGTCGCCCTCTTGCTGCATCCTCCCCTCTCTTTATCGCAACTTCTGGCGCTTCTCTCGCAAGTCTCCTCTCTTAATCCCAACCTCTTCGCCCGTCTCCACCGCTCCGCGACGTCTGCCACGCTGGCTCGAATCAGTTTCGTTTTCTGACTGGGAATGGGCCCAGAGCTGTTCCCCGCGTTCTGCCATGTGTGTCGCGTGTGCGTCTTGCTCGCTCTTGATGTGCGTGTGTGGTCATGATGGCTGACGGGAGGACTAGCATACTTTTGCTGCCGCTCAACAAAACGTCGAAAGTGGAAACACTTGGCTTGAGCATAATCCGCGCGTTAGGTGCCGCGTTGCGGAGCGCTTGCTCAAAGCTGTTGACCACCTGGCAGCCAACTTGCCCCTTCGGGCGTCTTGGTATGCAGCTGTGGAGATGGTGAATATTTCGTGGGCGGCGGTGATGGCTACATGCGCGCAAAACTGTTTTCGCGAGGTCGACTTCATCGATCGTCGGGCCCGATGCCGAGCCTGAAGCTTCCGAACAGGCGAACAGGACCACTGCCGCGGCGATTTGTGGCAGCGCGTCGTCGACTCAGACCTGGGAGAGCGAGGGGGGGGGGGGGCATCTGTTGCGATGATTTACTTATGGCCGATGATGATGCCGACACTACGGAACCGTGCACGGATTGGGGCATTGTGAATGAAGTACGTGGCGAGAGCGATTTGGAGGAATCGGATTGCGAGAACGACGAGGCTTTAGAGCCAGAGCCTCATGCAGCTTATGCCACGGGCCTCGGCGAACGAGCAGCCTGCCGTTTTAAATGAACTCGAGACCGCCCTTATCATTTCTGCTCTTCGAAACACGTGCATCACGGACTTTTTGGGGCGAAAAAAATTTGTTTTCACTCGCAACTTTTTTAAAAGCTGTGTTTCATTTACTACGAACTTCGGGATATAGCAAACGGATGCCACGTCACGCTCAGGTTCGTTATAAGCGGGCTCGACTGTACCAGCTAGAGCCGCCAGCGATGGCCTCACTACTAAAAGCTGCGTGTATTAAAATTGAATTGTGGCTTCTCGGACCAGAAAGCCCGCTTTTATTAATGAGATGAATTTTAAAAAATCACACAAAATTTTTGAATTCGCTTCCTTGCTACCTCGAGTTCTAGAAGATAGGGTATCTTTTGTTGTTGTTTTACCGCAGCAGCGATTACAAACGCGTATGCGCTGGTAGAAGGAATTAAGAAAAAGCTCTTCTGTACGATGATCCATGGAAAAAGTATATTAAAGGAATAGTGTCGAACGCGGAGCACGGAATAAGTTAAAATTGCTTTAATTACGTGCTTTGCAACTCTTCAAAAGAGCTATCAGCAGGTCGAAACACCCCCATCGGCTTGGGTCCGTGGTGAAGCCACTCACCAAACACCTGCTTGCGCAGACACCCCTGCGGGGCATATCACCAAAGTTGACCTACCTGGATCCTCCCAGGGGTCACCATACTTGGCACGAGCAGCCCTCCGACGGCGCCGGAAAAAAGAGGTGCGGCTGGTGTCGGCATCTCGGCGTCTGGCCTGCAGAGCGGCCAGTTCCTCAGCATTCGCAGCATTGGGGATGAGGCCACGTTGAATCTCTTGATGGTTGCGGCTAAGCCGGTATGCAAGCCAACTGCCGAGAGTGCCATTGTGAAGTGTGTCTACCACATGAAACACTTCACCTGGGTGCAGTGCCAGCTCGCCCTTGTTAGAGGGCTCGTGACTGAAGTGTGCTCGCACATGGAATGAGTCTCCCTTTTGGGTGCTCACCACTTCCTCGTACTCTTCCCTAGCTGTCTGCACAAACAGCTGCACGGGGCCCTGGAGCTGCAATAGGAGCTGGACTGCTTCCTCACGTGTCGCCCACCGCACGTCTACACCATTCACCTGCATTTTTTACTTTTACACAACTGGGGTATAAAACAATAAATGTTCTTCTCCATGCATTTCAAAAAAAGCCATCACAAAGCAAGCCACTAAGCGAGACTAGAGCAAGCATCAACGAAATAGTACACAATTCAGATTATTGTGCTCATTGAAAGGTGACAGGAACAAGCGCGCTTTCATTCGTTGGACATGATGAAGTTATACCTCGAAATCAGCACTGAAGAATGTTTTTACATGCTGCTGCATTTACTCGCATAATTCCTGCACTTTTTTTTAACAGAAAGCCGATCAATATTTTGAGGACGCAGAAATCATGCGAGAAATTTTCCGTGAAAATGTAAAAAGTGAAAAACAAAACAAAGCACTCACAAATTGGAATTCTAATGCCAGCAACTAATTACAAGCTTTAACATGTATTAATTAAGACTTCAAAACATGTTCGACACAAAGCAATATTTCTTTGGAGACACTGCAGCCGCTAGCAAATAGTGTCTCAAGGATTTTGGAGCAGAGACTCTTCCCGTATTCAAGAGAGGCAGCATCAAACTGTGGATATTTCCCAATCGTAGGCCCATGAGAGGCCAGACACACCTTGTTGTTGACTTTCAGCTGCTCGTTCTACTGTCGCCACTGGCGAACAGAAAACTGCTTGATTCAAACGATCCTGTCGGCAACTCAGTTGCAGGGGTGCAGCCAGAAATTTTTTCACAATGAAATGGGGGGGGGGGGGGCACCGCCTTTATATTAGGGAGGGCACTCCCTTCAAGTGAGGGGAGGGGGAGAAGGAGGGCACGAGCTTAATGTGCCACTTCTTGGCTGCACCCCTGCCCTGTTGCCATTGTTTAGTACACGATTGTTCACTTTGCTAAGTAACTCAGGGTATGAATTCCAACTCATGATTACTGAATTAGACAAGCAGAGCGGAAAAGTAGGTCTTCAAATTATTCTGCAGAAAATGAAAGCAATGTACAACAACCTTGGAAGAGGGCAGTGCTTCGAGATAGGTAATAGTACACTTGAAGTTGTGAAAGACTGTCTACTTAGGACAAGTAATAACCGCAGAGCCAAACCAAGAGATTGAAGTAACTAGAACAATAAGAATGGGATGGAGCCCATTTGGCAAGCAAGCACTCTCAAATCATGACTGGTAGACTGCCACTATCCCTCAAGAGGAAGGTATATAACAGCTGCATCTTGCCAGTACCTACCTATAGAGCAGAAACTTGGAGGCTTACAAAAAGAGTTCGGCATAAATTGAGGACGACGCAGTGAGCGGTGGAAAGGAAAATGATAGGTGTAACCTTAAGAGACAAGAAGAGAGCAGAGTGGATTAGGGAACAAACGGGGGTTAAAGATATCATAGTTGAAATCAAGAAAAGAAAATGGACATGGGCGTAGACAGGATATCGCGTAGATGGACAGCATATAGCGCGTAGACAGGATAGCCACTGGCCATGAAGGCTACTGACTGGATTCCCAGAGAAGGCAAGGGGGTTAGGGGGAGACATAACATTGCACACACTTTCACTCGAGTGACTTCACGCATAGTGTAACTGACGCATTGAATAACACGTTCAGAGCTTCAGATCCAAAAAGAAAGTCACAGTGAAAAGAAGTTTTTCTCTGAGACTGTCGCCCAGTTAGCTAAGGAACATAAAAATAATAATACACACACACACACACACATATATATATATATAGTCGTAATGGTACACTTGATCTTTGCTTGTAAAAAAAAAATGGTACCATTTAATCTATATGTGACCTACACAGCATGCCAGGTTTCTAGTGCTGTATGTGCTTTCCTTTTACCCTCTATGGACATAAGAGGAATGCGTTCTACATCTTTGTAATTGCCTGTGCCATTGTTAAATGTTCAGGCATGTTTTGATGGGTTTCGTCTTGCGATTGTACAAAAGCAGGTCTGTTGTTTAGAGATTTATAATTATGGTAATATGTTTCCCTGGTGACTGCCTTTCAGTGATGAAAAAGTACTTTATGTGGTCAACTAGGTAAAGCACTAATAGGGACAAGGTAACGCAAACAAGCACTAACAAGTGTGTTCGTAATTTTTTGTTAATGATGTATATGGTCTGTCTTTGTGGCATTCTCATTAAGCTGCTTATATTTATTGCAGAGTTTGCTGCTACCAGCCTCCCCTCCCATGGTGGAACAACTTTGGATATTGAGCAAGTAATTAAATTGTGCCTCTGGCACTCCAAGGATCATAGGCAATCAGGGGTGACAGTGCCTTAGTGATATTATATTGTTTATCATTGTCTTATTTTATACACTTATAATTTTGACAGGTTCCTATCAGTCTCAAGAAAAAATATTAATAAAACCATGTGCTGTTAACGAATCTACATAACGAATCATCTTATTCTACTACACTATAGTAGCAAGAATAGTTTGTTTTTTTAGAGTACCTGTAATATGTTCAATTAAAGGGGCAACAATTGCTGCATGTCTGCAGTTTCAGCCACACCACTACCACTGCAACATCAATATTGGCTCTTTCAGAAGTAAAAACCGCTAGTAGCAAACTTAACATTGCTTCAAAGGAAGAAAGCTTTTGCAGGTCTCAGTGAAAATACTCCTCTTGTGTTTTCATAACAAAAAAGGACTAGTACATACTATAGCTTCTAAAAAATTCTGTATTTACTTGCATTAGGGATCATCAGACAATCAATCCAACCCCTACATTTACTCATAATGCATTGTTAAAAAAGAAATAAAGAAAAGAAATTATGTGTGACGTTTAGAGCTGAGCATGCTTGGTCTGAACAAAGGGCGAGTGGCATCACATTATCGTGTGCTCGCAGATTCTGCCTTTCGACTCAAACCTAGGCGGTACCAATGTAGATCACAACTTTTAGGTCAATTGTGATTTGTTTCTGCTTTTATTTATTTATTTATTCTTTGGAGGTGAGTATGACTTGCTAGTTGACGGGCAGTGTGTGAGTTGAAAGTTTAGCAGAAGTTACCTCTAAACCGTCTGCGCTCCACTCTCAACCCGAGTGCATGCTTCCAACACACCAGGCAAGGTCCACTAGGCACACAGCACACACATTGTAGCAAAAGGTGTTTGTCGTTGCTTACATCTCAACTTATTTACCAGCATCTTTGCAAGTTCACAGTGTGCTATGCACACAGCACACACATTGTAGCAAAATGTGTTTGTCGTTGCTTACATCTCAACTTATTTACCAGCACCTTTGCATGTTCACAGTGTGCTACAGTTTAAATAAAAGCTCAATTGAATTCGTCCGAGCTAGTGAGAGCACGGCAATATAAAGTAATGTGTACATCGACCACCCCAAATAGCATGCTTATCATTTTTTTTGGGGGGGGGGGGGGAAATAGCACAAGCAAAGGTCAAATTACGAAGGTTTTACTCATTTGCATTGTACTGTTAAATCTCACTGTTATAAAAAAGTTTGAGCATTTTTTTCCTCAGTATGAAAAACCATTTCGTCAAATCAACACAAGCTTTTCTGGAAACATTCTTTCAATAGTAATGACTTGAAGATGTGGCTCCGATCTTGGCAGTCCCATTTCAATGGAGGTAGAAGGCACATCTACAATGTGGGTGCACAATGAAAAACACCAAATGGTAAGAATTGCCAGAGCACTCCACTACGACATGCCTCATAATGATATCATAATATATTATTATTATCCATAATATGCCTTCATCGAAATGCCGCTCAAACAGCTGTGAATTAATCCTGCCATCTTGTGCTCAGTGCTGAAATATCTTAGGTGTCTGAGCCAATGCACTATGAGGGAATATGTTGCTGTGAAGAGAACTTAGCTTTCTAAATGACTAAGAGTGACAGTGAACTTGCATTTTGTTCTCCTTAGTTATTTTAAATAATTTTCACTTTCTTTGACTGCTTTCCTATGAATAGCATGCATGTAGCTGGAAAATAGCTTTTTATCGTAGCTTTTGCTCTTGTGCATTAGCCTGAAGAAAATTTCTTAATGTAACAGGTAACCTCCAAGGCAGCAAAAGAGTTTGGAGCATAAAAGTGGATGGACACGACCCCACTGAATACAACACTCCCAAGGGGCATGCTATATACTGTTTTGTTATATCACAGCTTGTATTTTTTTCGTTTGTATCAACTGTGCCTGCCAATACACTATTTCTAAAATTTTCTATTCAAGTATATATGTAAACCTGAACATGCCAATGTATGTATGGGACACCTAGTCGCAGTGTGCAATGTACGTGCTTTGTACTTGGTTCTTAAGTAAAAAAGTTGTGTGTTTGCATGCTCATTTTTTAGCACAAGTGCATGTTCAGCATAATTAAAATGAAAGTGTTGAAATTTCGCAAGTTCAAATCATGAGTTTTTCTGTGCTTTCAGGTGCTAATTTATTAGTTTGTCTGGTCAAAAATGCACCCTGGTACAATAATTTGTGCTTTAGTCTAGATTTAGCAATTTCAGTGCATCTGCATCGTTCGAACTTAGGGTTGCCACTTGCCCGGTGTTGGACCGGCTGGACCGTTTTTTTACACAAGGGGCCAGTCACCGGTTCGCACCTAAGACCAGCCGTCATTGGCCAGTTTTTTCGCTCATCGTATTCGAAATATTTTGTTTTTGCTCTTCTCCGTGTTCGCCACACGTGTTGACTAAGCAATTCAACCTGTGCGGTCGGGGACTGACTGCGCAGGTGGAAAGAAAGGACGAGGGAACAGAAAAGACAGGGGGAAACGTGGCACCTGCGTCCCCGCAACGACACCGCGTGTCGATCCCCTACATCGATCGCCGGCGCCAGAGAAGCATTATCCCATATACTGAGAAACGCAGAGGTCGACGTAGCCCACAAGCCATCCACCAGTATCGGCAGCTTCATCCCTCGCTTCAAAAATCACGCACCTGCGGAAAAATCTCAGGGCATTGTGTACCAAATAGTGCCGACTGCCCCGCTTCCTACATTGGGGAAACGAAGAACTTCCATGAAAGAATGCCGCAGCACAAAAATAACCTCCGTGAGTTGAACCGAGAACAGAGCGCAGTAGCAGATCACTGTGAGCAATTTGACCTCCATATCCGTCTCAATGGCGCAATGATTCTGGCAAAAGGAAGGAACCTTCGCTGGTGGCTCCTCCTCGAATCCTGGCACATTCAGCAGCAACAGGAAACACCAACTGCTCTACGGGGACATTGCCTTCCCTCTCCTGCCAGGGCTTGCGAAGAGGCACGGCAAGCCTTGCACGCATACTAAATCAATCCTCCTTCCCCCTCCCCAAGACGCTGTGCCGCGCTCCCGATAGGACTGCATAAAACCACTTTCTACTATGTACCCATGAAAGCTCGAAGCAAGAACCCTTCAAGCCTATCGTTCGTTGGAACGGAGTGGAAATCACTATAAGTAGTTATATTGCTTCCTTTGCTTGCATCATGAGCCCGGATTCTCTGCCTTCTAAAAAGCGAAAAATACGTCAGTGCACGTTCGGTAAAGAGGGGAGATCTCAACCTGAGTATGAGAGCTGGCTCCTGCCCGTGGACGATGACGCCACAGCCGCAAGGTGCACTATATGTTCAAGCATGTTTACAGTTAAATTTGATGGCGTCAGCGCTGTGAAGCATAATGCATCAACGCAGAAACATAAACAGAAGACCCTCCCCTCGAAACAGTTGGCTACAGTCAAAAAGTTCTTTGATCCAGCCATTTCTCGCGCAGAAGATAACGTGACTGCTGCGGAACTGGGCACCATATTCCACAGAATCAAACACAACTACAGTTACCTGTCAATGGACTGCGGCAGCAAGTTGGCATCGAACGTCTTCTCGGATTCAGACATTGCTTACAGAATGCAACTCGAAAGAACGAAGATGGAACACCTCGTGAAAGATGTTCTGGCGCCTTACGCAGTGGAGTGCATAGTTGAAAAACTTCCTCCAGCAGGCCGCAACCTTTGGTTCGCTCTCTCCACTGACGCTTCCATCAAGAGAAACAGAAAACTTTTCCCCATTGCAGTGCGTTTCTACTATGTGGGTGCTGCCGGAATAACTGATGCTCTTATCGACTTTTGTGAAGAGGCGGACGAAACTTCCGGCGTAATCTGCAAACGTTTGGCAACAAGTTTGGAGAAAGTAGGCCTTTCTTTGGAGCGAGCTGTAGTGTATAGCGCAGATAACGCTTCTGTGAATTATGGGAAACATAACTGACTTTTCCAGAAGATGCAGAAAGATCAGCTGACTTTGTTGAAGGCCAATTGCAATTGTCATGTTCTGCATAACACTGCCAAGCACGCAGTCAAGTCTTTAAAGTTTGACGTTGAATCTCTTGTACTAAAGGTATTCAAAGAATTTTCTTCTAGCGCAAAATGTGTAGAGGAATTGACAACGTTCTTTGAATTTTGTGATCAGGAATATAGCAAAGTTTTGTGTCATATTTCAGTCCGCTGGTTAAGCTTGATTACAGCCTTAGACAGATTAATTAGGAACTGGACATCCATCAAGTTTAATTTTCTGAGTCAAGGAGAGGAGGAGTGCGAAAAAATAATCTGGAGATTTATAGGCAACCAAGCCGATGAACTTTCAAAGAGTGTCACGCTTCCGGAGTGCTACATGCATTTCACGTGCCCGTTCCTTGCAATGTTTCATTCAGCAATCCTCATCCTCAAAAAGAGTCACCTTGAGCCGACAGAACTTTACGCAGTAATGACTAAGCTCAGGAAGCAGCTGATTAATTAAAGGGATGATACGTTCTTCGATGTCAAGGCTATTCTGGCACTTAAAATCCTTCCTGGTGGACAAGTTGCAAAGCTGGACTTTGTGAATGTCTATGACAGGGCCCTTGCATACCTCAAAAAGTGGGTTGACTTCGAGAACTTCCCGCTTAAGATGCTCGCCGAATTGGATCTGCGCAAAGGTGTACGCACTTTATTGATGGTAATAAATGCGGGCAACCTTTTTGGCATTGACTTTCAAGAAGAAGGGAACGAACTCTACTGAGAGCTTTGTCTTTTGAACGATGCTCTGCCTGGACTTGTAAAATGTGACGGAAAATTAAGGTCGATGTGGCTGAAGTTCTTAAAAGAGGTAAAGTGCCCCTTCTTGCAGAACCTAAGAGAGCATGTCTGCTCTATTCCTTGCAGCAATGCGTTCGTGGAACGCGTCTTCAGTGTGATGGGAAACTTGTGGACAGATGAAAAAAACAGCTAAGCATCCCAATGGTAAAAGCGGAACTTTGTGTGTGGTTTAATTTGGTGTACAACTGTGAAGAATTTATAAAAAGGGAGAGAGAAAACAAGAAGCTCATTCGAGCCGCTAAGTCGATTTTTAAGTACATATTCAAGTTCCCCGAATAGGAGAAGGCAAGCACATAGAATTTCTCTATTTCTTTCATGCGTTGCGAGTGTACTGCACATTATTGCACGTGTAGGTATACATGCATTGTATACATTTTAAAGGAGCACTCAACAGCCCAGAAAAAATGACAAGGACATTGAAAATCTACGCAGAAAACACGACTATTCTGATAATCAGACTTTATTACACACAATTTTGAACAGTTAGCTGTATTTTTGTTTGAGTGCGGCTGTACGCCACCGCGAGCACCGCGGCTGAAAGATGCACGTGTTCGTCTCCATTACCTCCCTTTCTCCCCCTCTCATTTATATCCCACTCTCCCTGTTCCAAAAGACGCTAAGATGTTACGCCTTCTTTAGGGCTTTATCCCACCTGGGAACATTGTTCGCTGCAGGTGCCGCTCGTAGTGGTTTTAGTAATCGTAGTGAGGGCTGAGTGGGTTGAGAGACACAGGCGACGGAATGGCATTGTTGGCATGCCTGTTCCAGGCATGGCCGTTTGAGGAAGTTGAAGGCATGCTAGTTCAAGGCACGGCGGTTTGTGAAAATGCATTAAATTCATCATTTTCTGCAAGTTTCTGTCTGAAATGAAGGTTATGCCTACAAATTTCAGTCCCCAAGCTTCTAGTTTGGCTGGAAACCTCGGTGGGAAATATTTTGTTAAGTGTACGTAATAACTTAATGCTTGTTTTGAGAGCAAATATTGTACCACTCGTGGTATTTGTGCACTTGCCACCAGAGACTAATGGATTTGCTCAGTGCTGTGTTTGTGTGTACATGGACATATTATGTTGATGTTGAAGGCGGGTGCAATAAATGTCATCGCATGTCGAAGATTTAACATGGACTTCGTTTATTTTCCACGCAACCTCAACTTCATGAGCCCCCTCTGACAGGCTGTTTTTTTTTTCTGGAAAAGGTGGCAATCCTATTCGAACTTCTGAAATTGCAACTTGGAGAATACTGCTCTTAAAAAGCACCCTGCATAAAAGCACCCTGCATCTCCCTGCCTCGTACAAAGTGTGTCCTTCAGGACTTGCTTGGGACTTGCAAGAGGTAATCCAAAGTTCAGGAAAGTGAGACCAAATAGACCTGCAAGGGATGTTAGCCAGAGTTGTTTTGGTAGTGCATTGGGTATAAAAAATCCTGCCGGGCTATAACCTGTGGACGTCCACAGCATGTCACTTTTATTGCGATAGAAACTATATGGTCACTTTCGGCTGGATATTGCTGCCGGCGTCGCTGTGACTAATCGTATAAGTATACGTATCTACATATATGAAATGCAAAAAAGAAAAAAAAAACACAAGAAGACTGTGGCACGCTACATTGAACTTGTATCCTCTGAATCGTGAGTGCGAGGCGTTAACCACTGAGGAGCACTTCCTCAAGCTATTTATATCTACCACTTACCGCTGCTGACGGGCATCTCAGGTGGAATTATCGTGTTTTCAACGTCACCAGCAAGATGGCGCAATGAGCATGCGTCTCCACATCGTCCGGTGGCGCGCACTCTTATCTCTTATGCGTACTTTGCCCCGCTTAAAGGCGGGCAGCGGTGCTACCTCATGCACTGGGGAGGAGGGGAGGATCGTACGTCTTGGCTGGCCTCAGGCATTACATGGAACAATTCTGTTGTAGTTACAGGCGTACTAAAGTCACTGCAATCATTGCAGTTTCCATTTGCCAAAATCGCGCGCTTTTTAGAAAAACAGCGAATTGACAATCGAGACCCCTAATAGCGTGCATCTGTACCTCTGAGTACGTTTCGTGTGTAATTTGTGCGTGAAAAACGTAGCGTGCGTTTCGATCTGTTTTTCATTCGGCGCCTGACCTTCCAATTTGTTGTTATTGTGTTCATTGCTTTGCCTTTGCGGCAAAGCTGTGACTTTTTGTTACTGGGAGTAAAGCTCGTGGCACCCGACCTGACCTGTGGTGGCGAACCCCCTGGAGATGAGGTAGCATTGTCCTGTTAAGCACTGACAAAGGTTGAAGAAGACATCATCGCTTGCGGCGAAGGCTTAGTTAACACGTATCTGAAAGTGGCAGCATCAGGGTCCTGGAAGGCAGCCATTGTTCACGGTAATCATAGAGACGCTTTTCGGACGTACGGCATCTTGCAATAGCAATTCTCGGGACACCGCCACTCTTCGATTTTTTTCCCAGGATGACTGCAACCCACTTGGCGATCTCCGGGAATTTAACATCAAGGGGTAGGCCTAAGTTGCCAGGACGCATGACGACTGGGTCACAAGTGAGGACAAGTGGATTTTCAAGTAGATACGGTCCAATGACGATGACTGAAAGACGTCTTTCATGACTGCGATGACGAAAAACTTCGTTGTAGTCGCAAACCACCAATACGAACAGTAAGAACGTTCGATTTAGGAGCGAGCATTAGTGCAGAATTTCAGAGAAGCCGTAATAGCTACAGTTTGGCTAGGGCTAGAGGCGACCTTAACATGGATTGTAGACAATTTGATTTGGTTGTATCGCGGAGCTTTGTGTACTTGTTTGCTTAAACATGAATTCTGTGTATTTGCTTCGTCCATCCAGTGAATAAAGCCTGCTTGACTTGCCACGCTGGTCTTTACCTCTCTCGTAGTGCCCTCGTTTGGGCGGCACGAAATGCGACGAGCACGTGGCCACAAACGAAGAAAACAAAAACAGCGCTTGACTGTGGCACATGAAGCACAGGCCCGCGTTCCCGGCCGGCATCAAATGTCGTTCAGGCATCTCTTTCCTTTGCTCCTATGACATAAGCCAAGAAGTGGTGACCTAGGACGAAGACAATGACTGATTCGAATGCAACCTCAACTGAACAAGCCTCATGTCTGCACAATGTCTCAGTGGTGCAACTGCGTCTCACATTTTTCTTGCCCCAAAACTCACAGGTTTAGTTTCACCAGGTTGAGGTGCTTTTCTGGCTGTACCGCATTGCCTCGGAAAGGACTCGCTACTACCACATCACATCAGTCCTTCCTCCTGCCACCTCCAGCAGCATGTCGGCAGAATGCGCTCACCTGTAGCAAGCTCTCCGGCATCCTGTCCGACCACTCGGACACTACACTATATCAACACCTTAAGACCAAGGTGCTGGAGCGATTTATGCCAGCAGAATGTGTACACCTGCAGCAGCTCTTTGCACAGGAAGACCTTGGCAACAGGCGCCCCTCCCAACAACTGCACCAAATGCAGCTTTTTGGGGAACACCACGTCTCAACACACTCAGCATTGGTTCACGAGCTCTTCCTCTAATGCTTTTCTTAGCTAATCCCTCTCATCCTTGCGGCGGCCGTTGACGTGAATTTCGACCGACTTGCGAAGATCGTTGATCGTGTTTACGAAACGACCGCCACATCTATCAACGTTGTCTCACAACCAGCAGACATGGCAATTTTGCGTTTTGAGGAATGCTTCGACGAACTCACGGCCCGAATTGACGTAGTCTGAAGCCACCTCCTGGAGACATGTTCGCCTTGTTCTAGACATCGAGTTCATTCTCACACACGAGAGGTTCAGTGTTCCAGCCCTCCACCTCTCTGCTGGTTCCACCTGTGTTCACTTTAGCGAGCTATGCAGTGCACAACTTTTTGTTTGTGGTTGGAAAACACCTGTGGGGATCACTGACGGCGGCATGTGATCTCCCTTCTTGCCCCAGCCACTTTTTCATGGCAACAGACCAGCTGTCTGGCGGCAGGTTCCTTAAAGATGCGGGCGTGGAAATTAGTGTTGTGCCCCCGACTAAGGCTGATGGTTCAAAGTCACCTGGGCAGTCACTCTGTGCTGCCAACGCCTCATCTATAGGGACGTACAGACTTCGATCTCTCATCCTTGACTTCAGCCTTCGTCGCATTTTTCGACAGTTTTTCGTCTTCGCCGACCTGGTTCAACCAATCATCGGCTCGAAGTCCTTCTCATACTTCGATTTGGATGAACGCATGCGGCGTCGCCTGATCATAGACAGTCAGGCTCGTCCCTCCATCGCTGGAGTTGTGTCCGACATTGCTCCTATAGTCATCTCCATGCTCATACCTTTCTCGCCACTTGATAAAATCTTGGTAAGCTTTCCAGAAATGACAAAATGGTGACAATACTGATTATTCGCCTAGTTGGTATTTGCTTTGCGGCCAAAGCATGCCATTAAACAAAATCGTTCAACTTCACTCAGCCGCCTAAAACATGTGATGACACACCACATCGTCACACATAGTCCACCAGTAGCCGTTCGACCATGCCACCTGTTTGGGAACCGCCTAGTCATCACCAAACAGAAGTTTGACCATATGCTGCAGCTCAACATCATACATCCGTCATCAAGCGCATGGGCTTATCCGCCGCATTTGGTGCCAAAGCGTAATCCCGGTGACAGGCGTCCTTGAGGAGACTATTGAACGTTGAACACCAAGACTGTCCACAACAGCTATCCCCTACTTCACATCCAGGATTTAACATCACGCCTGGACGGTTGCACCATTTTCAGCAAAGTGGTCCTTGTTAAGGCACACTACCAACTTCCAATAGAGCCCACAGACATACCTAAAACCGCCATCACTAAGCCTTTTCGTTTGTTTGAATATGAGCGGATGCCTTTTGGACTGCACAACTTTGCTCAAACCTTCCAGTGGTTTACACCATTCGCGCCGCGGTCGAAGTGCTGAGAGAAACCAGGCCGCTGCTGCACAATCAATTGCAGCGTGCGTTTGTCTTAATTTTCCCTGAGCAGAGAATAAATCACTTCACCTTCTTTTTCAGCAGCTTTGAAATTTCAGAGAGCAACATTTCCGGTGTCGTAACTGCTCTCTTGTTTGCGTGTTTACATGTGCCATTTATTTAAGGGCCATAAAACAGTTTCTGAAGATACAGAGTCAAGCATGTTGTTCTTTCTTAGTGATCCTCGTTTTTTGGCCCCCTTCCTAACGCCACAAAAGTGAGTCACGTGACATAATCGTAGCACATACTCAATAATGATTTTTATACGAGAAATTTGAGTTGTGAACTGTTTTCTACCCTGCTTTACTATGCTTTCACCACCTGCTAGCCCCGTTCTTTTTCCCATTTCACAGGAGTATTATGCGAGATGAACTCGTGATTACGCTGCATTTTGTGAGTTTCCGATGGCACAACTGGAAATGAGAAGAGTGGAGCCGAGAAGTTCGAAATCCTGATAGGCTCAACGCTCAGAGCTCACATTGCACACATGCTCTATGAAGACATTAATGCCGAAAAGCTTGTAAGAATTGTAGTAAAGGGAGAGTAGTGCAGTGTAATCGAAAATGAAACCAAGGAGAAAGGCCCCAATTTTTTTCATTCTCCCAACGAACGAATTCTTTACAGCGAAGACAACACAGCTTTCCACAACAAAGACCAGCCTGGTTCGACGATTTTTGTATATTTTTTTATTGCGAGAAGAATTATATGGACACTTCCTACAGGCTTTCACCATTCCTGTCATGTTTCTATTAAGTCCAAATAAATAAGGTTTGTACGCACACGCAAAGCTGTTCCCGAGGAAAAAAAAAATTTACGAGCAATGTAGCGAGAAACACTGCCTAAGCATAGATGAAATAAGCTGCCCATCTCCATCACTCCGCGTGCGATGCCTACTGTCGATTTCTCCTCATCCGGAAAGGATGCCCAGTCTGCCTTTTGCTGGATGAAATAGTGTGAAGGGACACTCAAGTAGGAGACTGCGTGGCTCAATCCGCATCTGTGAACATTGAATATAAGGATGTGGTCGTGAGTGCCAGCATGCGTTAGCGCATTCCGTACAGTCGACGTCCGATTTCCCGGACGCCCGAAATTCCGGACATGCCCAATTTGCCGCACCCATCTGTGACACCGTAAAGTTCCCCATAGAGTCAATGCACTAAAGAGACTGAAATCCCGTATGCTTATAGCCTTCGGAATCCGATTTTCTGGACTTTTTACTGTTAACCCTCGACCCAAAGTCACCACCGACGCCACCATTTTGGTAGTTTTCACATCCTCGAACCCGCTATAATCGCATTGCAGGTATGGCCAGCAGCACCGCCGCCAACCACTGCACCGCACCGCGGCTGCCGTACCTCCAATCCGCACGTGTCAATTCAATGCCAGCCGTACCTTAACGGCTTAGCCAAGCCAAACCTCACTGCGTTCATTCACGCGTTGGTTTGTCAGCTCTGCGGTCGTGTCTGCGGTTGATCGTTTGCTGCTGCGCACTATCTTCGGTGATCTCGTTTCCCCAACCTTCCGCATCCACGGAGTTCGTTGCTGTTTAGTGCTGCGTTTTTCGTGGAACGGCTTCGCCGTTTACAGCAATAGCACTGACTGCTTTTTCGTCCTTGTCTGCCACTTTGAAGCGCACAGAGCACCCTCGTAGGCTCACAATGAAGAAAAAAGCCGCCATCATTGAACAGGTCCAATGCAGTCGGTCATAGGCAGAGGTGGGGAGGGAGTTAAGAATTTCGAAGCAAACTGTTTCGGACTTCATCAAAAACAAGGCGAAGATCTTGGAAGTGGCTGCCAAATCAATCGGGGCTGGAAAGAAGAATGCGAGCCAGGGTGTTTACTCGAAGCTCGATGAAGCGCTCGTCATGTGGCTTAGTGCCATGATTGCAAAGAAAATTCCAGTGTCAGGCGACATCCCGAAGCAGAATGCGGTTTTCACGCTTCAGATGGGCACGAAGGACTTCAAGGACTTCAAGCGATATATGGCTTCGCGATTCCAAGAGCCACATTGACTTGAAGTTCAAGAAGATGTGCGGTTAACGGGAGATGCTACTCGAATACACTTTTTTTTTATTATTCACCCTAGAGCGATGAAACTTCAGCTGTCTATGGAACTTTTTATGCTGATTTCAAATATATAATTAGTTTTCTTGCAAGTTACACGCTTTTAGCTCTGCAACATGACAAAGTGAAAACCTTAACCCTTTTGCCCCCCCTCTTTTCATCCCTAAACTTTTGTAATTTTTTACCATTCATAGCTCATAATGCTTCAAATAAAGTGTAGAGTGCAAATAACTAATTAGGAAGCACATACAAAATATGTAATAGGTGTGAAAAATAATAGACGTAAAAAGTCTATATTTCACCTACCCTAGTAAAGGTATACATACAATTTTTTTATAATTTGAACTAGATAATTGCATTTTCCATACTATGGAAAAACTTTGGGCAAAATTTTATGTAGATTCGAGCACTAGAAGTGCCCGAAAAAGGAGGGGCACATTGAAAAAAAATGGCATAATTTGTGTTTTGAGAAAAAAGAGTTTTAAAGATAAATTGAGTTTTTATTTATGAAAGATATCATTAAATCAGATGAAATTTGCACACCAAAAAGAACAATCCTTCTTGTAGTGGCCACTGCGACTAAAATAGGCCAGCACCATGAGTTTGTCAGGAGTTGGCTCGAAAAAGCTGAGAGGGAGTTGGCTCGAAAAAGCTGAGAGGGACAGACATTTTGCTCACAGACAGGGTCATGAAATGCTTGCCCAACTTCCACTCCATCTGGCAGAGCCTTGTGCCAACTGCAAGCTAGGAAGAAGTTCGACAGGACTGCGAAATCAAAACTAAGTCCAGTGTAGTGCCATTTTGCAGCCATGCTTGTGCCACACACCGTCGTACATAATGGCAATGTCGCCCCTGCTAAGTTCTCTCACTGCGAGCTCTTTCGACCTCTCAAGATTGGTGCTGACGTCATCCATTGCCACATCAAGAACTTTCCGGCTGACGGGTGTGAATGACTTTTGATGCATTGGCTTTTGCAAGCCAACAACTGTCGCAAATCGGACCAGCTGCTCGTAGCCTATTCCTACCGAGCGCGCCGCACAACGGCTTTCACTTGCAAGCGGGTTTTTTTTTTCATTCATAACGGAGATAATTACACTAGAAAAGCATTGTTCAGCTGCGCTGCTCGAGAAGACATGGATCCCGCAAATAGGTTTCACAGCGCATACAGGCGCGCAGCGGCCAATGGCAATCCCCGATTCGTACCATGTAATAGGCCAGTCGCGACGCTCGAAAACACGCAGAAGAGTGCTTCTTTTTATTATTTATTGCGCTGCATCAGCGAGAGAAACTGTTGGTATTTGAAGTGTGAGGTTCGAATCTTCGACTCATGCGATCAACAATGGCGAGCGGCGGCGCATCATCGACGGCAAGGTGCTCGAAGACTGCACACTTTCGACCTTTAATAGGCACCTTGTGCTCTTTAGATGCAATTTTAAAAAAATTCCAGTTAGGTGTCGACCTATATTATTTTTTTCGTAACAGTAGAGGTATTATTCTTATCAAAACAGGCGAAAATAAAAAAATCGGTGGTTTTGAAAAAAAAACAAAAACTCGCGTTTTCGACTTGCATCTCCCCTTAAAGCAGCGCCGTCGACAATTCCGCTGTCGCCGAATATCGGGATAGAAAGCTGCAGTCAGACTTTTCAGCGATTACACCAGACTATCAGGCGATCCGCATTCAGGCGATCCGCAAAGGCAGGCGATCCGCATTATCGCTAATAGCTCAAAATACTCCAGTGCAGGCCATCTACTCCAAGACAACAAAATCCTACCTGTTCGTAAGTTATTTTTTTATAGCGTAGCCGTTCTTCTCTTTCAATTGCGTAATGCACTGCTACCGTTTGAGTTCATTGATTCAGTTTTTTTACAAAACAAGAATGTAACCAGATTTGCAATGAACCTTAACTTTTTGCTACCCGTGTCGCGCACAAATTATGGAAAAATGACCAGTGCCTTTGTGGCCATTACTTTTTGGAATAACATGCCTCTTTCTGTTAAAACGATGCCCACATTGTCATCATTCAAAAAGTCGCTTAAAAGTTTTCTGTTAAATTATTAGCTGCCTGTATATGGGCTTTTCGGGGGCTTTGCGTTTTTGGTTATGCCATTTAGATCATTGCATTTCGATTGACAATGTCCGCCACTGAACGAGATGTTTTCTTTTTTTTTCCGTTCTTTCTTTTTTCTTTCCTTATTTGCCTTGCTTTTTGTTGCCTGATGTGTCACTTAGCCTATAATAATTACTTATCACTCTATATTGTATAATTGATTTCCATTCACTCGTTGCTTGTTAACTTGATCTGATTTATTGATTGTTATAATGCATCGAGGGTCCTGTTACAGTTTTTAACTTTGGGACCCTCGTCTGTATATTAATATTACTGTACTACTTTTTTGAAATGAATAATAAACTGAAACTGAAACTGAAACTATAAAGCATTATCGCTAGCATGTCACAAGTATGTATATGTGGTAGTTTATCGTCCACCTGACAGAAAAACAGAAGTGGTTTTTCGATTTCTTGAAAATCTGCTTACGTATGCGTGCTCTAACAAGTTGCACATTATCATAGGGGGCGACTGCAACATTTAACCTTCTACAGCAAACTGAAACATCTGGTAACTTCAAACTACTACTTGATTCTTTTGCGTGTGCTAATATTATTACTGAACCTACACATGTCACTTCAGATACTGAAAGCCTTATCGATTTACTTATTACAAATGACATAACTGATTCAACCGCATCTGGAACTGTTATTGCCGATACTAGTGATAACTACCCTATATACATGTTTAAAAATTGTAAAGAGTATCTTAATCCTGCAAAAAGTATCAACTACAGAATCATACAAAATACAGGAAATTAGTACCAAAACATTAGACACCTTCAGGTGTCAAATTGCCCAGATTAGTTGGGATCCTGTCTATAAATTAGTTAACACTAATGAGGCGTATGAAGTATTCATATGCCTGTTAACAAAAACTTACCAGGAGTGATTTAAATACAAAACGGTCAAAACCCTCAAGAAAGCTCGGAAACAATGGATGACGCGAGAATGTCTGGAAATGAATGAGAATAAAAATCCACTGTACGCGAAATTCGTAAAAACAGGACAGCATAACGATCTTTCGGAATTCAGTTGGTATAGAAAGTTTGTAACGAAGCACCTGAGAAAAACTTAAGATGCGTACTATGAAGCTCTCTTCAAGAGGGTAAGCACTCATGGCGACGTGCTTTGACGAGAAATAAATAAGCTTTTAAATAGTCGTTGCTGTAAAGACAACGCACTTGAGTTAAATATAGATAGGAAGATAGTAAAAGGCAAAGAACTTGCTAATAAATTTAACGTGTACTTCACAACGCTGGTGTCCTTCGATTTATCAAACCCTTCTCATGCCTGTAATAGCGATTACAGGGACTTTCTAGGTGTGCCGAACATGAGCACTGCATATTTTTTAAACACAACTCCTGAAGAAGTATTTTCTGTATTTATGTCACTAAAAAACACTACTGCTCGCGACATAGATGACCTACAAATTAAGCCTGTTAACGCAGCACTTGATCTTTTGTTACCCATTCTTACCCAACTGTTTAATACCTGCTTATCTACGGGAGTTTTCCCAGAAAGAATGAAGCATGCAAGAGTTAGTGTCTTATACAAATCTGGTGACCGAAATATATTTTCTAACTATCGTCCGATCTCCATACTTTCTGTTATATCTAAAGGGCTAGAGAAAATCATATATCGTGTCATGTCTTTTTGTGCAAAGTACTCTATATTATCGCTGCATCAATTTGGCTTCTGACGGGGCATGTCCACAGAACTGGCTCTCCTCATACAAAAAGAATTCATGCTTAACTCATTTGAAAAGAAACTGTTAGCACTGGGTGTTTTTATTGACTATTCCAAAGCATTCGACAGAATCAACCACGAAATACTCTATGCAAAATTGCGTCATTATGGTTTTTGCGGAACCCCTTTTGACTTTCTGAAATCGTATTTATCACAAAGAAAGCAATCTAAAGTTATAAGTGATAGCCAATCCTCCTTACTAACCATAACGTCAGGTGTAGCTCAAGGCAGCATATTAGGGCCCCTACTGTTTAGTATTTATATAAATGACATAACAAGTGTCAGCAAATGTGTGGACTTAATAATTTATGCAGAAGACACTACTATATTGTCACGGGGTCGTGACGTGGCCGAAGACAGGAAACTTCGTGTTGGGATTTAACTGTTTATTTGGGCGAACCTGTGCCCGGTAAAGGGAAAGTCTAGTTACAGCAGCAGTCTTGCACGGATAGCAGTCTCGGACTGATAGCGGCGAACGCAGCGTCGGCCTTCGATCAACAACTGACAAGCGGCGAAGCGCGTCCGCATTTATACTCTTGCCGTCGAATGTTCTAGCGTTATCGCCTGCGGTGGCGTAGGTTCCAGAACAATCTGTACCGTTCGCACAGTGGGCGTGATCTTATCGAAATGATCTACTACAGTCCGGAACCTTCTAGAAAACTGCAGGCGAGGTTTGCGCTGAGAATCGTGTGGTGTTTTGGGACAATAACAAAAACTTGGGAAATCGAACGTGGCATTGCCCCCCTCTGAAAAAGGCATCGTCCCGATGCTTTAACTGAAGATGAAAGTACAATAATAATGCAAGAAAGTACAATAAATAAATTACGATACAACAATAATATAAAAAAACTGGTTCAGTTTGTTAACGTGCATGAAACGGCTTGAGGCGCGCGGCATGGACGACTTCAGGTCGCGATCGGCGTCGTTGAGAGTTCGTGATGCCGTCGGGGACAACCTCGTAATCAAGTGGGCCGAGACGTCGAACCACCCTGTACGGTCCGAAGTACCGTCGCAGAAGCTTTTCACTTAGTCCATGTCGGCGTATCGGCGTCCACACCCAAACACGTTCACCGGGCTGGTATTCCACGAAGCGTCGTCGAAGGTTGTAACGGTGGCTGTCGGTCGTCTGTTGATTCTTGATACGGAGACGCGCAAGTTGTCGGGCTTCTTCGGCGCGTTGAAGGTACTCGCTCACATCGAGGTTTTCTTCGTCGGTGACGTTGGGTAACATGGCATCGAGCGTCGTTGCCGGGCTCCTTCCGTAGACCAATTTGTATGGAGATATCTGCGTCGTCTTCTGCACCGCCGTGTTGTATGCGAAGGTCACATACGGAAGAATGGCGTCCCACGTCTTGTGTTCGACATCGACGTACATTGACAGCATGTCGGCGATCGTTTTGTTAAGCCGCTCGGTGAGGCCGTTGCTCTGTGGGTGGTACGCTGTCGTCCGGCGGTGGTTTGTTTGGCTGTATGCCAAGATCGCTTGAGTTAAGTCGGCAGTGAATGCCGTTCCTCTGGTCCCACGTCCGGTACATGAACGAAGCAGCACCTCCACCAGATGTCACGGAGTCGTGACGTGGCCGAAGACAGGAAACTTCGTGTTGGGATTTACCTGTTTATTTGGGCGAACCTGTGCCCGGTAAAGGGAAAGTCTAATTACAGCAGCAGTCTTGCACGGATAGCAGTCTCGGACTGATAGCGGCGAACGCAGCGTCGGCCTTCGATCAACAACTGACAAGCGGCGAAGCGCGCCCGCATTTATATTCTTGCCGTCGAATGTTCTAGCGTTATCGCTGGCGGTGGCGTAGGTTCCAGAACAATCTGTACCGTTCGCACAGTGGGCGTGATCTTATCGAAATGATCTACTACAGTCCGGAACCTTCTAGAAAACTGCAGGCGAGGTTTGCGCTGAGAATCGTGTGGTGTTTTGGGACGATAACAAAAACTTGGGAAATCAAACGTGGCAATATTTTTTCGTGATAATGATTTGGGTAAGCTTGCAGACACAGCCAACAACATTCTTAACGACATCTCCATATGGAGTACTGCAAATTATTTAATGATCAACACAAAAAAATCCAAAGCTGTGGTATTCGCACCGGTTCAGACGGCTGTCTGTCGTGGTTTGGATATACACCTAGGGCCCGAAAAAATTAAGGTTGTCAAAGAAGTTTCATCATTAGGAGTGATTTTTAATGAAAATCTGATTTGGGACAAACACGTTAATAAAGTAACTGGAAATATAGCTAGGACGTGTGGTACACTCTCTAAACTTCGACAGATGCTTCCAGCAAACACTAAACTTCTACTCTACAATACGTTGTTTTCATCTCCCATAAACTATTGTAGTCTAGTGTGGGCAGATACATCTAAAAAAAATCAGAACAAAATATTTTTACTGTAGAAAAAAGCGATTCGTCATATTGCAAACGTACCATACGACGCACATACAAGTGATTCATTCAGAGAATATAATATTTTACCGATTGATCACATACACAGCTTTAACCTTATTATTAAATACAAACAAAGCTTGCTATCAAACAACACTTGTTTTCTTAAACTGTGTAACCTCAGGAAAACTACACAAGCCCATTATGACATTCAGAAAAGGCCTTCCCGGTTTGTTCCTTATTCGCGAACTAATCATGGTTTGAGAAGACTTGAACACTGTATTGCTGCTTCTTTTAACATGTTTGAAAATAAAAACATCGCTATCTTTATTATACATAAAAACAACTTAAGAAGCTTCTCATCCAGAATGGCGGCGTGTAGTTTAGCTTCTTCTGATTGTCTGGCTAAAATACTATATGTAAAAGAAACACCCTATAATAGTGCACATGTGTAACATGAAATCCTATGATGTTTGCTTTCTTTGCCATTTTTTTCTGAGTAAAACATGTAACCTTTCACTCGTCAGTGTTTCCCTTGTACATCAAAACATGTGGTTTTCGCATACCCAGTGTTGTAAATGTTTTATTATCATTTTCTTATACTTTGTTAGCCATTTAGCAACGGGGGCATTGTGTCATGATTGACCTACACTGTTTTCGTGTTTTATTTGTTGTTTTTCTCTCTTTGTAGTTTGCTTATTTTATGTAAACCTGAAACTGATGTAAATTGACGCCTTTTCTTTTTATTTCCCAATTTCTTGAAGTGTGAAAGTTTGTGCTCTGCAGATTTGTATGCCAAGTGAAAAGGGGTAGGAGCCTCGTCAAGCTGCTAACATAGCAGCTTTTTGCTCTTATCCTTGCGTTTTCTTTCCCCAACTCTGTGAAAAGTTGGGGAAAGAAAACAATTACTGGCCTACAAATTATTGGAAACAAATTATTGGCCTACAAATTACAGGCCAATATCTTTACTTTCTACCAGCTCTAAACTTTTGGAGCATATCATTCATAAATATATTGTAGAATACCTAAATGCACACAATATACTTTCCCGATCACAGCACGGCTTTCGTGCTTGCTATTCTACTGTTACACAGTTGCTTGAATTTACGCACGACGTCGCTTCTTCTCTTAACGACCGAGGACAGATTGACGCCCATATTTATTGATTATTCAAAGGCCTTTGACTTGGTTTGCCATGCTAAACTTTTAGTTAAACTTCGCACATTTTTTGGTGACAATAAGCTAGTTGACTGGATAGCAGATTATTTGCGGTCACGCACACAATTTGTTACGTTTAACCATGTGAAATCGTCTGAAGTACAAATCACTTCAGGGGTGCCCCAAGGTTCGGTGCTTGGGCCGCTCTTGTTTATTATCTACATAAATGACGTAGCAGAAATTATCGGTGACACACAAATTAAACTAAGAATGTATGCAGATGACTGTGTTATCTATAACACCATCTCTAGTGTTGAAGATCAGGAAGCGCTGAACAGTGTTTTTTCATTGTTTTGTAATTGGAGTGAAAACTGGCAAATGTCAATTAATTTCAAAAAAACTGTAGCCATGACCTTTCAAATAAGAAACAGCCTCTTAGTTTTGCATACACTAATAATGGTGTCAGTCTAGCTCGTGTCACGGAGTTTAAATACCTAGGTGTAACTCTGACAACAAACTTAAAATGGCGCACGCACGTCGAAACAATCTGCAACAAGGCTCTTCGAAAACTTTGGTATCTCCGACGCACTTTAAACAACTCGACAAAAGAATGCAAATTGACAGCGTACAAGACCTTGGTCAGGCCCATACTTGAATATGCGTCGGTTGTTTGGTCGCCTCACCACAAACATGACATAGCTATGTTAGAATCTGTTCAGAAGAAAGCAATAAGGTTTATTTTTCGTCGCTATGACCAGCGGTTCTCGCCTACTTCGCATGCGCATGTTTTATCACTGCAGTCTCTAGAACATCGGCGCACTTGCGATCGTATCATCCTCCTGCATAAGACTGTTCACACGGCTTGGGTGTTCTAGCGCCCATTTCTTTTGTTGCAGCTTCTGCGCGCCGTACCCGACGATTTGATCCCTTAAACATTACGCCCTTTAGAGCTAGTCTCGACTGCTTTAAGTTTTCCTTTTTTCCGTGGACCGTGGATCTATGGAATGAGCTTGATGGGTCTCTGCGCAGACTCGATGCTCTGCAATTCGAAAAAGAGTTGCGTAGTCATGTATTCTGTTAATTTGTTTTACTGTTTGAACATTTGTATTCCACTCCTGCAATGTCTCAAAAACTGAGACAGCAGTATTTGTAAATAAAAATAAAATAAAATAAAGAAAATGCTCAATAAAACTGAAACTGAAACTTTCGCCAAAAGTCGAAGTTTTTGCTTCAGCAGTTTCCACCTAATGATATCTTAAACTGCGACGAAACTAGACTGTTCTACAAGCTTGTGCCAGAGAAAACGCTTGCATTTGTTGATGACCCTTGCCACGGTGGCAAGCACAACAAGGAGCGGCTCACTGTCCTCCTTGGCAGCAACATGTCAGGCAGTGAGAAGCTTTCGTTACTAGTAATTGGAAAATGGAAGCATCCAGAATGTTTTAAGGGGGCAGTGACTCTGCCTGTTCTCTATCAAGCTAACAAGAAGGCGTGGATAACGCAGCAGTTATTCGAAGCGTATGTGCGCAAGCTGAACAGAAAAGTCCAGCAGTAAAATCGAAGAGTTTTGCTGTTTGCGGATAACTGCGCTTTGCATGGCCACATGAAGGACCTGAAGGCTATACAGATTGAATTTCTGGCGCCGAACACCACAGCAATCCTGCAGCCAATGGATCAAGGCGTCATTGGGAACATGAAGTATCATTACAAATCACGCGTGCTCAGCCGCATGGTGCCTTGCTCCGACAATGGGAAAAGCTACGCTGTTGACCTCAGGTCTGCCATCGGCATGCTAGCGGAATCGTGGAAGGCGGTTACGCAAGAGACCCTGCGGAACTGTTTTCACCCACATGATCTTGACACTGGACGCCGAGACAGCTGTCTCGCCCCAAATGGACAGCGTGTGTGACAACCTGCCATTCACCGATGTTGCCTTTGATGACCTGTGCGCTGCCGGTGTGTCAATTCCAGCCGGATTAACCTTGGAGGGCTTCGCCAACGCTGACAAAGACCTCAAGCTATGTGCGGACTTGACCGATGACGAAATCATTCGTCAAGTTATGGAGGATTCCGACAACTCTGACACAAAGAACGAAGAGCCATCTCTTACGAAGCCAACGAGCTCGGAGTTGACGCAAGCATTGAAGACACTGTCATCAGTGTACAGAGGCAAAATCACGTTGACTGAAATGAGGCAGACACGATTGCGGGCAAGCTGAACACCATGCAAAAAAAAAAAAATAGCCACTTCTTTGCACCCAAGTGCTGATCTATGAGGTTGCGCCGGCCACATCGTATATTTTTTTTTTATAGACTGCTATTTTCAGAGCCACCTGAGCGATACATTGGCTGAATTGCAATGGGAAGCTTGTACTCCGGCCGTTACCCTCTTCGTCACTAAAAAAATACCCACAAAAAAGGTGCATTTTCACATGCATTAATTTTTCCTGAATTTGCCTGATTTTTGGACGTTTTTTGCGGGTCCCTGAGGGTCCGGGAAATAGGACGTTGACTGTATATCAGCAGGCATCAGCGAACCAGCCCGTCTATTCTTCTACACCCGATGATACAACAATAATATATTGTTTATTTAAACATGTTACAACTCAAACGTTACATCTCAAGGGATGATACAGCTAAGAGCATATTAAACTGCCCGACAATGACCCTGCCACCAAAGCAATGTTCAACAGGGTTTCAAATATATATAGATTATATTATCAAACAGCGG